>APFE030970064.1:0-32566 GCA_000404065.3 Pinus taeda
GGTTCAGGGTTAGTTGCACGAACTAAAAAAACCTTTCACTGCTGGCCCTTTCAGCAACAATCCACGTAGCGCAAGCTGCAATTTCACCCAAAGCAGTATTGGGGGATGCAAGAACTAAGTTTCTGCATCCAAAGACTTGTGTGATGTCTTTCAGTACCCTAGATCTACTTCTGCACAGATATATCCTTCTGATATCGCTAGAGCTCCTAATTTGGCCCTAGTTTCCCTCAACTCTTCGCAGGATCAGTCAATTGCGTTAATTAGGTGCTAACAAGGCTTGTCTACTACTTTTGTGCACATGAACAGGTCTTCTACGGTTTCTGGGATCTAGATCTCCTATCGCGTAGACCTATGTTCCTTATCTGAAATTGACTTAGTTTAGATCTAGAACTTCACGTACATCATTCAATCATCTTATTAAGAATAAACATATTCAATTAACCCAATTCAAATAGATAAGATACATTAATTCACAGAAACAATATTCAGGGCGAGGTAAACACATAAACAGATAAATCACAAATGCAAATATTTGCAACCCAAAATCAGTCTTTATTAATCAAAATTAGTTTAGTAAAGATTTTAATCACCCGACGCACTCAGCTATAGGGGTCCACACACTCAGCTATGGACTCTTCTAGGCCTCCGTGCACTCATCTACGGAACCTTTCCTTCGCTATTGACAAGAACAAACCTTCCTGTCTATCCAACCCTTACAACATTATTCCTTCATTCATCTCTCTATATTTTCTCTATCCAAAGTTAAGTTATCTAAGACTCATTATGACTCAACTATTTATAGCTTTTCGAATATGATACCATGGCCCCCAACTCATGGGTGAGTCTTTAAAATCGAATAAAGTAAGGGGCTAAGACCCCTTTGACTCCTATCTATCTGTGCACTATGCATCCACATTTCGCAGAGACTTTACATCTTTTACAAAATTCTTTACATGACTAAATTACTTCAATTCTACCCCTGGGACCCCATCCCAATAGGCCCCCAACACAAAGATCATGACTCGCCCTCGAGTCACTCAGTTGGTTGTTCCACTTTTTGGTGGAGTTCACTGGCTGCCTTGGTTAATGTGTGAAGCTCTGCGATGCTCTATTTTGCTGCTTGTTGAACCTCCTGGAACAATTTCTCTGTGGTTGGCCCCTCCACTGCAAGTTGCGTAGTCCTTTGGGTCTATTGCATGGCCTTCAGCCTCTCATGAATGTTTTGTGAAAGTTTGTTGGCTTCCTCTATCCAAGGCTGAAGCCAGTTTCTTAGCAGGGAATGCTTTTTTTGTAACTCCTGGATCTGCACTAGAATCGCCTTACCCTCTAGCAAGCACGCGAAGCGCTAGACTGGCGCTAATGTCGACGCAGTCATACTAATTTTATCATATTGCTATTGCGCTTCCTTGATCTCTGTGTTCAACTATTGCAGCTTAGGGTCCTCTTGTAATGTATCCCATAGGCCCATTACCTGATTGAATAGTTGGTCACAACCTTGGACTGCAACATCTAGTTGACCCATGGCTTCTTTTATAGCTACACCCCTTTGTTCTTGAACTTCTCGCGGTGTATTTGGTTGAAGCTTCAGCTGGAGTTCAGATATATTCATATGGAACTCAAAATTGACTCGCCCAACCTCATATTTGGCATCGCGCACCACCGCTGCTAATTTTCTGACATTCATCTCAGCCTGTGCATCCTCTGGGATATGCAATTTTGGAACTGTTTGATAGGATTGTTCGATTATTGACTCAATATTTGTTCTTTGTGCTTGCATTGCCTCTTTCTCTTTTAGCGCCTGTGTCTTCTCATCGTACATATGTGCATTGTTGACTTTGCACTCACTGAGGACCGTAAAGGCACACTGCTTCGAGATCTGCAACTCATCTGAGACCCCTTGATGCAATGCGTGGAGGGTCTGGAGTGGTAGCGTGGCCACATTGATTCCAAAATCCTTGATCTTTTCTAGAGTTGCGTGGTCTTCCTGGTTATCTGCTTGTTGTGGCCAGCAACAACCCCCCCTTTTTTCATTTAAGTGTTTGTCCAAAATGCTAAATGAATGGGGACCCCTAGTTTAATTTTGAGAAAAATCAAATTTTCCTTCTTCAAAATAAAGCTACCATCGTAGGCTTAGAGAGGTCTTTCGAATATTTTTTACCTAAGTCTACAATAAGGTAAAGGTCTTTAAAAAATTGCATTAATGCGCAAGCCCCCCCCCCCACGTTAAGCCTAACGTCGCATCGCAGTAAGTAATGTTCATAAGGAAAAACCTCAGAATCTGTCGATCTGCGATAACACCGATCGCAAGATTGCAGAAATAAAATGGCAATACTTAACAAACATCAAACTCCTGGGACCCGCGATGTTGCGACCTGCGATATTGCGATCGCCGCAATGGCACAGTCTGCGATCTGGCGATTTGTGATTAGCGCGCCTTGCGATGGCACGATCTTCAATGTAACGTAAGCAAATCATGAATCCTTTAATCGTGAATCCTTTGGGCACACCATTCAAAGAAAAGCCACTTACCATAATCTGACCCCAAATCATGCGCTTTTAATGATAGTAAGTGGATTAGTTGTCAGTTATTTAATGAAATAAAGACGCATGCTTTTCTAAAGAATTAAATTTCACGTAAGGTGGCATATTTGGTAATCCTGTTGCCATTACAACATCTCCCATCATCACCTTTCTCAATCAGTCATTTCCACTTCGCTCGTAATCTGCAGGAACTAAAAGATAAGAAGATTCAAAAGCCGAACGCAGGAGAAAATGGGAAAGAAACATAAAGCCTAAGGCTCCGAGACGAAGGAAAAGGCAAAGGAGATGGCACCCTTGTACACAGAAACTGCATGCAACAGGGACGCAGGAATTTCGACCTGGGAAGGCATGTATAGGATGCTAGAGGAGGAAAATCCTAGAGTAATGAAGGTTGATAGCACCGCGGGATCACAAAACTCTTTCGAGGCATCCTTAGAAGAGCTGGCATGTTCATTTCTTCATCGAATAGCAGCTAGACCCAAGATTTTGCCGTATACAGATATGATCAGATGGATACTTGACAATGCATAGTTACAAGGCAGACAATTCAAGGCTCAAGGGCATGGGCTCATAGGATCATTCTCCACGCAAGACTTAAAGCTTATGTATCATCTTCCCGAGCCTCAGACGCCCTACAACACGCAATTTGTCAAGAAATTTGCAGCAAAGAACCCAAACCTGGCAGAAACCACTAAAGAATGGACCAGAAGAGAGGAGCCGCTAAAAAGGGACAAAAATGGTATGTACAACACTGTTTCCCTCACCTCTCCATATTGTTTTGCTGCGGCCATAATTTGCAGGTTGTTTGGGATGCCAGACATAAATAAATTTTCGTCTGAATGGCTACCACTCATAGACACTGCCACCGTCGATCTCGTGGATTGGGCCAAAATATTTTCTGATAATTTATACACTGCTGTTATGAATTACCGGTCTAAGAGATCCTTGTCACAAAGGGTCTATCCTCCTTTTTATCTATCTGCTTACATTATGGATTCTATTTTCTATGTATCTAAATTCCCAACTATGGGTTGGAAATGGACTACCCAGGACCTGTCACCTATTCATGTTTATCACAAAGTATTATGGGATTCATAGTTTGCCCCTCACTTCTATCAGATTTGCCACGGGCTCATCTTACCCCTATATAGGATTATGTATGGTGAAGAACCCCCGAGGTGCTCACCCGAAGCGCAACTAGACATCATCCCCATCGTGAGATGGTTCAGGGAAGAATGGTTCACTTATATTAGAGTGTTTGGGAGCACTGTACCTCCACATGTCCTACCTCTGTATGTCCCCAACAAGCTTTTGGCTAGGGAAATTTCCTATCAGACTTGCTCAGAGGGCGGCCTAACCAAAGAGCTAAAAGACAAGAAGAAGGCCATATGGCCTCAGTTTCCTGTAGGTTGTGGGGCCTTCTCATTATTCGATGTAGGACATGCTTTTGCCGAAGTAGGGAATGTGACGTCCCTACAACTATTTAAATTCCCCGCTCGACCTTTTGACCTAAATAATGTTGCCCATGATTTCACTATAAGTGTCAGAATAAAAGTGTTCACCAGAAAGAAATATTTATTTGATGACTTGTTTCAAAATAAAAGTTCATTCCAGGAAGTTTTGCGAGAAGCTAAGTTGAGGTTGTCCCCAGACGACCTCGAAAGATTTTTGTTATTCAGAGAAAGAAGGCTAGCCAGCATTCCTCTAGAAAAGCTACAACCGCTCGCCAGAGAGCCTACTCCGAGTGTCAGCCCCAACGGAAACTCTAGTTCTTCCAAATCCAAATCTGACACTGTTCAAGGAACACCCGAATGCTCTAAAAAGTCTGCAAGCGACCAAGGGAAAGTCAGAGAAGCAGCCGAGGATACTGCCCAGTCAAGTGCCATGTCGCCACTGCAAGTTATCGCTTCCTCACCAAGAAATGTCCCTCCTCTCGTAAATACATCGTCGCTCATCATGACAGAGCTCGATAAAGAGTGGGAAAACTTCAATGAGCTAATCAGCCCGAAAGGGCAAGTCCCAAGAATGCCTGTAAGGAATGCGCAAGTAACACAGGAAATGGTTTCAACCATGGTCGGTAGTGTCTTAGAAGCAGAACACAGTCATATCGCTCCACCTCCTGAACTCCTACTTAGTATAGAGGAAATTCCCGCACTGGACGTGTTCTATAGTCCTCAACATAAAGCAGTGGTGAGGAGACAAAGAAAGAGGAGAAAGCTGGAGAATACACTGTCACAGAACGCCGAACATTTAGACGTCTTATGGGAAGACCCTAACAGCAACCCGATGGAAAATCTCATGAAATTGTCTCAAATTGCAGGAGCATACGCTTTTGCGACTATCGTCAAGGCGTCTGAAGTTCAACAACTATTGAGGGAGAAGGAAAACCATATACAACTACTGCAATAGGCCAATGCAAGCAATGAAGCATCCAAACAACTCGAGAAACTACAAGAAGATTTTCAGCAAATGCAGATAAGATATCAGAAAAGCCTGGATGAAAAAGGAGAGCAGTTGCAAGCTTTACAAGAAATACGTAAGGACGAGCCCAAGCTTTCCGAATTCGTTTCAGATTCTACTAGCTTAAATGAGCAACTTCTGCAGCAACAGGAAGAGTTGGGACGAAAAATATCACAGTGGAGTCACTATTGCGAGCTAAGCAACAAACTCACCAATCAAGTGACAGACCTACGAAGTGACTACGATCAGGTTGATAGACGAGTGATAGAGTATATAACTTGGCAGAATGGAGAGGAAGGGAAGAGAGCAAATGCACCCAAAATAAACGAAAGCCATAAAGAATTGCTCTTTAACAAATGGGACGATCAAATCAAGCAGGCAGAACAGGCGGCAGAGGTAGCAGCGACACAGGCTAGTGTTCTTATAGACTGTGTAAATGAAAATTTACACAAAGCCAACTTAATCACAGAAACCACCCTGGGATACCTACCAAACAAGTCACAAATAGAGGCAGAATGGAAAGAGAGAGCATAGGAAAAGGGAAAGGCGATCCAAGCTTTGAACAGGTTGAATTGGGAGTGCTATTAGGCATACTTAGTTAAGCCTCACAGTCAATGGATGACTCCGAAATGCATCACAAACTCAGCAGAGAAAGTAGTGCCAGCTCTCATAGATTCCGTTTTCGTAGCCCAGCTCAGCGCAGAAGTCGGCCAACCGACTCTTCTCAAATCCATGTTGAACACTTGCAATTTCAAAGACCAGATCCGGAAATAACTTATTTTTAGTAGTTTGTTGTTTCTTTTTGTTTAGATTAGAAAAAGGGCAGTCATTTGAGAACCGTATCCTAGAATTTTGTAAAAACACTATTATTAGATTTAGGATGTAGTATTTTAACCCTTCTCATGCATTTAGAGAAGGGTCCAGAGATTTGTCAAAAAACTTATCCTCAGAACATGCACTTCTACACCCTTAGAGGAGGTTTTGATGAATGGATGGATCGAAATTTATCTTTACTTGCATTTTGATATCTGCTATTGATGTTGCACTTCTATACTCTTGGTAGATTTTAGAACAAGTAGAGATAGATTGTTTTGCTTGAGGCTTATGGGTAGAACTAGTCATAAATGGTACTTTTATCTCTTGGCAATGTCTGCTTATACTCTTTAAGTAATTTACAGTTTCAGTTGTTTATATGTTACTTCCTGAATATATGGGTTATCATTTGGCACTTTTGTATGGTGGAGCCATATTGTTTATGTGTGACATATGAATGGCTTATTATGCGATATGATGTTCACAACTGTTTTGCCTAACTTCTTATGCAAAGTAGTTTATCTCAAATGGTTTCTTTTCTTATGATAGCTGAATGATCTTTATTACCAGTTATTTTTCGAAATCTTTTTAGATCGCATAATGGAAGATATACAATCCTGGGTTAGAATAGATTTGATTTGTTTTTTCTCATTAGATACAATAGCATAGAGTAAAATTAAAGAATCTGATTTAGATTAGCTTTAAAATACTCTCAGATCGGCATAGTTCAACTCTATACACACACACACAAGATTGGGAAACTGGTCCCGTTATCCCCAGTCAGACCCACTATACCAAATGGATAAGGAGCTGCTAACCAAGGTCCGGACTGGGTGGGTATCCCCCTTGTTGTCGACTCGATTTTTGGGGCTTCAACATACTGCAAACATCACAAGATAACAAAATATATGCTAAATATAGTAAGTGCAACTTCTACAAGGAGCAGAGCCAATATTTGGGGCACATAATTTCATGGGAAGGCATAGTTGTGGATCACAAGAAGATAAAAACTATCATGGAATGGTATGTCCTAAACAATGTTGCCAACATCTAGTACTTCATGGGGTTAGCTGGATACAACGATTGATTTGTAGATGGGTTTTCTAAAATTTCCTGCCTTATAACTTCTTGGCAAAATAAGGGAAATGATTTCAAGAAAATAAGATAGTGTCAATATATCTTTGAACATTTAAAACACTTGTTGACCAAAACCCTCATCTTGAAGGTGGGAGATTCAGATAAAGATTTTATTTTTTGAAATTATTCTTGCAAGGGAGACATTGAAGGGATGTTGATGCAGGAAGGTAGGGTCATAGCATACAAATCCCACAAATTGAAGGGTCATGACCAATGATACTCTGCCTATGACTTGGAGTTAACTTTAGTAGTCCACTCCCTAAATGTATTGTAACATTGTTTATGGGGAAAGAAATTCCTATTAATCACTCATCACAACACCTTGATGAGTTTATTTAAACAGCCTAACTTAAATGCTTTCGAATCTACTTAGACAACTTTTATGAGTGAATTCAATTTTGATATAATACACCTCAAAGAGAGAGAATCGAGCGATTGATACATTAAGAATAAAACTACATTGTGTGGACTAAATTCGTTATAGCCAAACATAGTCAATTTTTCCTGAGAATATTAAGGAAGCTTCCCATAAAGTCCTTGAATATGACTTCTTGTTGAAAAAATCTAATCAGACACATAAATATGGGAAACATTCTAATTAGGGTTTAGTGGAAATTTGGTTTAGTCAAATAGTGAAAATGTGTTGACTTTTAAAGTTCAAATATATGTCCCTAACTAGATATCTATTAAGAAGTTTAAGTTAGAGGAATTTCATGGAAATTCATATGTTGCCCACCCCAAATATCAAAAGTTGTTTTTTTGTAATAAAAAAAATATTACTTTTGTACATGTATGAGAAATGCATTACTGAGTATTAGGCTAAATACCTAGAGTGCCAACAAATCAAGGTGGAACACCAACAACTTGTTAGGTTACTCCATCCACTACCTATCCCTAAATGGAAATGGGATATAATTACTTTTTGATTTATTATATGTCTTCCTAAATATGGAATGTACAATGATTACATCATGATAGTAGTGGATAAATTGAGAAAAAAAAACCATTTTATAATAGTTAAATCTACATACAAAATGCTTGAAATTGTTGATATATTTATGAAAGAAATATTCTAGTTACATGGTATACCCAAGGTGGTGATTTCAGATAGGGACATAAAATTTACCTCAACATTTTGGGAAGCATTTTTCACAGGAGTGGGCACACAGGTTTAGTTTAGCACTGCATACCACCCCCATATGGATGGGAAGACTAAGCGAGTAAACCAAGTGCTTGAGTAAATGCTAAGAATGTATGTGATGCAACAAGAAACTAAGTGGGAGGAGTATCTCCAATTAGTTGAATTTCCAAAGAAAAATAACTACCATGAATTATAGGCAATGAGTCCATTCGAAGTGTTGTATGGGAGGAAATGCAAACTACCTATACATTGGAACAACCCTAAAGACAAATTGGTGTTAAGAATAGATATGTTAGCTGGCATGGAATAGGTAGTAAATGAAGCTTGTCAAAATTTAAAAT
Source organism: Pinus taeda (assembly GCA_000404065.3). Lineage (NCBI taxonomy): Eukaryota > Viridiplantae > Streptophyta > Pinopsida > Pinales > Pinaceae > Pinus > Pinus taeda. The sequence goes on from APFE030970064.1 coordinate 8,434, forward strand.
CCACCCAGGATAGGAAAAAATATTATGTGGATAGGAAAAGTACCTACATGGAATTTCATGTGGGAGATCATGTACTTACAAGTTAATCCTAGGATAAGCACATTGTGGTGGGGCGGTTGTGCTGACTTAGCACCCTAATATTGTGGACCTTTCCAAATTCTGGAAATAATCGAATGGCATAAAAGCTTGCATTACCTGGTTATATACAGGTCCATAATGTGTCTCATGTTTCACCATTGAATAAAATTTCTATGATCCTAGGCATGTGATTAACAAGAAAAATGTGCAGGTAAATTTTAATTTGTAATTTGAACTCTATGAATATATAACTAGAATGACATCATGGCAAGTTATGGTGATGTGCATGTCGAACAAGATGGAGATTTCCTTCTGAAGCCTCTACATATTCTTAATCAGAGAGAAACAATGTTACGGAGGTGATATATCACCCAGGTTAAGGTGTAATGGAAGAATTTTAGCCCAGAAGAGGCCACCTCGAAGAATGAGCACTTTATGTGAAAGGCCTACCTTGATTTGTTCTAGTAGATTCATTTGAACACCGAGGATGGTGTTTCAAACAAGGGAAGGGAGATGTAACACCCTTGTGAATATTTTACTATTTACTACTATTATTTTTATTTTTAATTTTTTTTACGTTATAGACACAATGACTCTTGACTTGGTAAAAAGGCCTAATGAGGCCTTGTGTTTAAAAGACAATTAAATTGATGGAAATGGTAACAAGTTTTGGAGGCCACAAAGGTGGATAAAAAAAAAGATAAATAAAGGGAAATTAATTTCAAGAAATAATTTTTTTAAAGCTCGAGACTAGACACCATTTCTAGTCTGAAATATCAAATAAGAAATAAATAAGTGCTTTATAACACATTAGTTCCCTATTATTTCAGGACAAAATTTTTTCTGCATTGAGAATTAGTCCTTTTATGAAATTTAGACCTGTTACAAACATTGGAAGATTTTTTCCTAATTCTTGAATGAAATGATTCTATAAATTTATAGTAAGTTAAATATATGAAAATTGATACATTTCTTTGAATATTAATCAAATTAATCATTGTTATAGGCATAAGGGAAATGTAAGACAGTCATACAAAGAATAAATTCATTTTTTAACAATAGATAGATATGTAAAAAAGCTAGACAAGATGAATATGAGCTAGAATCGAATAATGATAAACAAAAATGTAAATTAGACAAGAAGGTAGAATATTAGTTTAGTTTTGGACTAGACTTATAAAAATTTCTAGTTAAGATTGAACCCTTAATCTAATTCATTAAGCAATCTAGAACCATGGTTGAGGAATTAATCTAAACATCATGAGGTCGTCCATGCAAGTTCCAGGTGACCCTAGGTCGAAGAATTCTATCGACATAGTAAGACCCAAAATAAAAAGAAAAATAACATAATTTTTTCGAATACAAGAAACAAGAATTTATTACAGTTAACTGAGAAAACATTTCTAGTCTTTCATAGTACTGAGAGAGAAGGAAAATAACATTAACTTGTTTTTCAAAGCTAATACCCTCATATAAAGGCCAAAATAATCATAAGCATATAGTTTAAAGCTAATTGACAAGAAATTATGATGCAAAAAATCAATAAAACATATTTAGGAAACATGAGAAGTTCATTCATTTCTGTATGATATAATAATACAATTTCTTCACAAATTGTCTACCACAACTTACATAAGAAAGGGAATAAAATTGAGTAAACATTCACTCTGAGTTCCTTCAAAATTAATTACTTAAAAGATAGAGTTCAAATCCATAATGAGGGAATACAATTGTTCATGTTGTTCTATAGTAAACCATAAATTACAATGATAACTAGTAGAAAGGATAAAATCGAGAAATGAAAATATGACTATTGTGCCTTGAAAGGAAATAAAGGAAAAATTTGACTACGAGTGATTTGATGGAATGTGAGCCATTAGAAAACATGTAAGCCAAGTCTTAATGAAAAATTTATACTACATTAGTAACCATTAGGGGAGTAACAATTTAGGAGGGTCTTCATGAGTTGTAGAATGACCCACATCCTATATAACACATATTTCATTAAAATTGGAAACCTTTTATTACAAGAACTTCACTACAATTGAGTTATTTGGTTATTTTGAAATTCTAGATCCACTATTTAATTCCAAATTTAATGAAATATGTGTTATATATAAGAGAGTCAAATTGGAACCATAACCCATGCAAGAAACCCTGGAAATAAAAACTCGTACAAGAATGGAGATGAATAAGAACATGGAAGGAGAAAATAATACTAAGTATTTGAATGTGTCTATGGCTGGTAACTCTATAGAAAATGAAAATATTGCAGGAGAATTTAACCTATAAACAAAAAGAAGAGTAGTTGTTAGTAAGGATTTCAATTGGGAACAATTATATAATAAATGCATACGTCTTATGACCATTACCTATTTTAATAAAGTAGGTTCTGATGCCTCACTCTAGAGCCTGTGTTTTAGTTTAACAAAAGAATCATTACTAGTCCCTCTTTTAAAAAAAATAGAGTAATACCATCTATGGGAAAAAAGCTACCCCACTGTTAATATTGTTGGAAATAATATTGAGAGGGGGGGTGGGTGAATCAGTATTAGAAAATTACTAAGTTTTTCATTTCCATAATCAAATTCATATATGCTACTTCAGTTAAGGGAACCCACGTGTACACACAAATGTGTTTAATGCAGCTAGTGTATATCCAGTAAACTAATGATTTAGTTAATCCATTATATGTTGATATTTAATCAGTGCATCAGAACTTCATTAACCATATAAATACTAAACAGGTGCAGTAAAATATAATAGATCACCAACATAAGAAACACACATGAACACCATTATAAAGGTGGAAACCCAATGCGGGACAAAAACCACCTGTTGCCGTCTTCCTTTAATATAAGAAAAACCTGTTTACAATCTTGTACTGGCATAGACTCATATCAGTACACAGGCACCAACCTGCAGAAGGCTACAAACTTCTCTCATTCTCCAACTACTATGGGAATGGAGCTACAACCCCCTGGCTCTTGTACTAGACGATATGTTTACTAGTACGTAGGCGTCGGCCTATTGAAGACTCCAACCTTCACTCATTTTCCAACTGCTACTGGAAGGGAGCGCCAACCACCTGCCTCTTGTGTTGGCTAATATGTTTACCAGTACATAGGCACCAGTGTATAGAAGGCTATGAACTTATCTCTTTCTCCAGGGACCACGTTTCATAAATTTTCAAACTGGATACTCCTGAAGCACAACACCATAATATAAAGGTTGTGTTTCATCCAATTTTCAAACTGGACCTATCATCAACATTGAAGCACAAAATTAATCCCCACTACAATACACCCATCAACTACACCTACATCATCAATCTCTAAATCACCCAACATTGAAACACTGAAACCTTATTAACAAAACACAGTCACCAGAACACAGAAAACCACAAAATTCTGCAACAACAACTAGATCCAACTGCAACTTCAAATATCATACTTTATATTGTATCCGCTACTTTGATGAGCCAAACTAGTGCGTATACGTGCTTTTACCAAAGTGAACCCACGTACAGATTTGCAAATATTTACTCATAACATTGCAACTATTCCAGACATCAGTCATACCCAAATCATAACATGTATATGATAAAGCATGCGTCAATAATTCAGATCTAATCTATCCATGATCAAACCACATATTGATAATACATTCCAAGCCTTATGATCCCGATCCATCATCCATCATCAATTGCATAGGTGCATCCTTGGTTCACATCAAGAAAATCATCACAAACTCATAACCAACATACTAGATCTCCCACTTCATCAGATATTCATCACTTTCACACTTGCACCTTGGCCTAATGATATTCTTCTCCTTATATAGGTTTAGGCCTCTCTCAATACCATGGTCCAAAACCACGTAGGACTGATACCTTGGACCCAATACCTGGGGTAAATACCTTGGACCAAATACCATGGACCAATCCCAAAATACCATGGTCCAAATACCATGGACCAAAACTTAGTTTTCTGACATGTACGTGCCTTTCCTTATCTAAAAGCGTGTGTGTATGTTATACACACCTTTGTATATAGTGAACCTGCGTGTATACGTGACTTATTATATAGTGAAATTGCATATACCTTTTCGTATACACGACTTTGTATATAGTGAACCTGCGTGTATACATGACTTGGCAAATAGTGAACCTACATATACCTCTCTTTCTTCATTCTTGATGTTTACCTGCTATACTGTGATCTTTCATCTGAAAGAGTTTCCATCAATGACAACACTTGTGTCATACCTGTATCATAATGCCAATAATCTCCCCGTTTGGACTTGATGGCAAAAACCACACCAAGTCACTCTCCCCCTTTGACATCAAGGGCAAAGGGTGGACCAAGATATTCTCTCCCTTGATATACATTTTGTTTTCCATACTCCCCCTGAGTATATGTTGAAATATCTGATTGAGCTCCCCCTTTGTACATGTTAATATGTATCAATCCGTGCATGTTCCCCCTAAGCACATGTCGAGTCTGCAAAAATATTTTTCAAAAGAATAACATGAATCTACAACTCAACTAAGTGAGAATGGCCTTCCTATCACCAATGACTCATACATACATCAATCTCCCAACCAATTGGGGATACACCATTTTGACTCATCCACCCAACCAAGTGGGGATATACCAAATGTTTATACATGGCTAAAATAGAAATTATTACATCATCCTTCCCATGCAAGGTGGGGTTACAAATTAGGTCTTTTCATGACTTTTACGTCAAATGATATACATGACTTTTATAACAATTACTAGCAATATAAAAAAGACCATGATAATCATCAACAACTATCGTACACCATATATGATCTGCACCATAAGCATCTGTCACAAGCATCCAGACCTGTAACCTGCAATACCATTCTCTTGGCCAACCAACAATAAGTAGAAAGATGTATCGTTTAGCCACAGAAGAATCATCACCATAATTCCAACAATGCATTTGTTCAAAGGATATGCTCCCCCTGAACCTGTTCCATCTATTCACTGTCAGATCTGATCATGCATATATCAGCAAGAAGTATCAAGGCATCATCATCATCAAGTTAGGATCAAAAGCACTTCTAAACAAAATCTTATGAGTACCAACACATTTCCACACATCATCATTAGATTGTAACCATTATCAAACAGAGCAAATAATTTACTGAACCATATCAGACCCTTTTTCCTAAGTTTGTCCCACTTCTTTTCCTCAAACCAACATATACGCGACTGTGCGGCTTCGAACTCGCATATACACGTGACTTGTCTCTATGAAACTTGCGTATGAGATTTATATCATTGAGGTTCCACACATTCAGCTCCCTTTGAGTCTATCATGTCTGTGTACTCTGCTATGCCACAACTTTCTGACTGTACTTCCTTTTTCTTCCATATCTTCAACTGTGATGATGTTCTCTCCTTTTGGTATGGTGCTCAAAATCTTCTCCTGCATTCCTTTTCTATATGTCCAAGCTTGTTACATCCATAACATCTTACATATTTCATATTCCTTCTGTAGCAGTCAACAGCTTTATGACCAAACATATTGCAAGAAAAAAAATACCCCTTAAAGTACCTAGAATGTGATGCTCTTTCTGTGTGACAGTCTTGAACCATTCTAATTTTGCATCTTGCTACACCATTTCCAAGATTATGACATACATAACATTCAACATTATTTATCGGAGGAAATAACCATCTATCACTTCCATAGTTAGGAGCAAAAGATTTTCTTTGAAGACTTTCCTTCCTTGGTTGTTGATGGGGTTGACCTCTCATCTCCTTGTTGAACATTTCGGATTTCGCATTAGAGTTCCTTTCCTCACCTTGTGAGCTAGATTAACCTTCAACAGATTCATAAAAACCAAGACCAGTTTTGATAGAAGGTGATGTTTGACTACTAAGAATATCATCCAAAATATTAGTACTGTCTTCAATTCATAATAGTTTCTCCTTTTCTTCTAATTTACCTTTCAAGATATTTACCTCAACTTGATGTTGTTCTTCCTTCTCCAGATATTGCTTCTTCAAGAATTTCTTCCTTCTTCCACTTGTTGCATTAGTTTGAGAATTTCATTTTCTTGTTCTTCATTCTGCTCCTGCAACATTTGATGTACTCTGAAGGCACACTCCGGCTCAGATTTTAAACTAATAACTTCTTCTTTGAGGGCACTCTTCCTTTTGTTAAATAGATCGTGTTGATCTATGATTTTATTTGATGCTTCATTTGCTAGTTCATCTTCAATCTGAGGTGATTCAAAATTCAAATACTTACTTCCACCTAACAGCAGGTTGTCATTGTTCCTTTGAGCTATCTTCCTCTTTTGACGCACTTTCTTTCTCATTGTTCTACAAATGTCCTTTAAGTGATCAAGCTTCTACCAAAGGACCTGCTCTGATACCAATTTTTGGAAATAATACTAAGAGGGGGGGGTGAATCAGCATTAGCAAACCAATAACTTTTTAATTTCCATAATCAGATTCATATATCCTACTTCAGTTAAGGGAACCCGCATGTACACGTAACTGTGTTTAAAGCAACGAATGTATATCCAGTAAACTTATGACTCAATTAATGCAGTATATGTTGATCTTTAATCAGTGCATCAGAACTTCATTAACCATATAAAGAGTAAACAAGTGCAGTAAAATAGAATATATCACCACACATAAGAAACACACATGAACACCATGATATAAGGTAAAACCTAATGCGGGACAAAAACCACCTACTGTTGTCTTCCTTTAATATAATAAAAACCTGTTTACAATCTTGTACTGGTGCAGAATCATACCAATATGAAGCCACCCACCTGCAGAAGGCTGGAACCTTCTCTCATTCTCCAGCTACTACTGGAAGCGAGCTACAACCTCGTGGCTCTTGTACTATTCGATATGTTTACTAGTACGTAGGTGACAACCTATTGAAGGCCCCGACCTTCACTTGATTTCTAGCTGCTACTGGAAGGGAGCTCCAACCCCATGGCTCCTGTACTGGTTGATATGATTACTAGTATGTAGGCATCAGCCTATAGAAGGTTACGACCTTCTCCCTTCCTCCAGGGACCATGTTTCATAAATTTTCAGACTGGATACTCCTGAAGCACAACACCATAATCTAAAGCCCACGTTTCATCTAATTTTCATATTGGACCCATCAACAACATTGAAGCACAAAATTAATCACCACTACAATACACCCATCAACTACACCTGCATCATCAATCTCTGAATCACCCAACACTGAAACACTAAAATCCTGTCAACAAAACATAGTCACTAGAACATAGAGCAGACCACAGAATTTTGCAACAACAGCTAGATCCAGATGCAACTTCAAATATCATACTTCATACTATATATGCTACTCTGATGAGCCGAACCAATGTGTATACATGATTTTACCAAAATGAACTTGTGTACAAATCTGCAAATATTTGCTCATAACTTTGTAGGTATTCTAGACATTAGTCATACCCAGATCATAACATTTATACAATAAAACATGCGTCAATAATTTAGATCTAGTCTATCCATGATCAAACCACATAATGATAATACATTCCAAGCCTTATGATCCTGATCCATCATCCATCATCAACCGCATAGGTGCATCCTTGGTTCAGATCAAGCAAAGCATCACAAACCCATAACTAGCATATTAGATCTCACACTTCATCAGATATTCATCACTTACACACTTGCACCTTGGCCTAATGATCTTCTTCTTTGTATATAGGTTTAGGCCTCTCCCAATACCATGGTCCAAAACCACGTAGGACCGATAGCTTGGACCCAATACCTGAGGTCAATACCTCAGACCAAATACGATGGACCAATCCAAAAATACCATGGTCTAAATACCATGGACCAAAACTTAGTTTTCCGACATGTACGCGCCTTTCCTTCTATGAAACTGCATGTGTACATTATATGTGCCTTTGTATATAGTGAACCTGTGTGTATACGCAACTTGGTATATAGTGAACCTGCATATACCTTTTCGTATACATGACTTTGTATATAGTGAACCTATGTGTATACACAACTTGGTATATAGTGAACCTGCGTATACCTTTCTTTCTTCATTCTTAATGTTTACTTGCTATACTATGATCTTTCATCTGAGAGAGTTGCCATCAAGGAAAACACTTGTGTTGTACCTGTATCATAATGCCAACAATCTCCCCCTTTAGACTTGATGGCAACAACCACACCAAGTCACTCTCCCCCTTTGACATCAAGGACAAAGGGCGGACCAATATATTCTCTCCCTTGATGTACATTCTGTTTTCATACTTCCCCTGAGTATATGATGAAATCTTTGATTGAGCTCCCCCTTTGTACATGCTAAGATGTATCAATTCGTTCATCCTCCCCCTAAGCAAATGCCGAGTCTACAAAAATATTTTTCAAAGGAATAACATGACTCTACAACTCAACTAAGTGAGTATGACCTTCCTATCACCAATGACTCATACATACATCAATCTCCTAACCAACTGAGAATACACCATTTTGACTCATCCACCCAACCAAGTGGGGATATACCAAATTTTTATACATGATTGAAATAGACATTATTACATCATCCTTCCCAATCAAAGTGGGGTTACAAATTAGGTATTTTCATGACCTTTACATCAAATGATATACATGACTTTTATAACAATGACTAGCAATCTAAAGAAGACCATGGTAGTCATCAGCAACTATCGTACACCATATATGATCTGCATCATAAGTATCTGTCACCACCATCTAGGCCTGTAACCTGCAATACCATTCTCTTGGCCAACCAAAAATAAGTAGCAAGATGTATCATTTAGCCACATAAGCATCATCACCATAATACCAACAATGCATTTATTCAAAGCATATGCTCACCCTGAACCTGTTCCATATATTCACTGTCAAATCTAATCATGCTTATATCAGCGAGAAGTATCAAGGCATCATCATCATCAAGTTAGGATCAAAATCACTTCTAAAAAACATCTTATGAGTACCAACACATTTCCACACATCATCAGTAGATTGTAACCATTATCAAATAGAGAAAATAATTGATTGAACCATATCAAACCCTTTTTCTTGAGTTCATCCCATTACTTTTCCTCAAACCAACATATACGTGACTATGCAGATTCAAACTCGCATATACACGTGACTTGTCTCTATGAAGCTTGTGTATGAGATTTATAACATTGTGGTTCCACACTTTCAGCTCCCTCTGAGTTTGCCATGCCTGTATACTCTACTATGCCACATCTTTCTGACTATACTTCCTTTTTCCTCCATATCTTCCGCTCTGATGATGTTCCCTCCTTTGGTATGGTGCTCAAAATATTCTCCTGCATTCCTTTGATATATGTCCAAGCTTGTTACATGCATAACATCTTACATATTTCATATTCCTTCTGTAGTAGTCAACAGCTTTGTGACCAAAGACATTGCAAGAAAAACAATACCCCTTAAAGTACCTGGAATGTGATTCTCTTTCTGTGTGATGATCTTGAACCATTCTACTTCTGCATCTTGCTACAACATTTCCAAGCTTATGGCATACATAACATTCAACATTATTTATCAGAGGAAATAACCATCTATCACTTCCATTGTTAAGAGAAAAAGATTTTCTTTGAAGACATTCTTTACTTGGTTGTTGATGGGGTTAACCTCTCATCTCCTTGTTAAACATTTCGGATTTTGCATTAGAGTTCCTTGCCTCACTTTATGAGCTATATTAACCTTCAATAGATTCATAAAAACCAAGACTAGTTTGATAGCAGGTGACCCTTGACTACTAAGAATATCATCCAAAATCTTAGTATTGTCTTGAAATCGTAATAGTTTATCCTTTTCTTCTAATTTACCTTTCAAGATATTTACCTCAACTTGATGTTGTTCTTCCTTTTCCAGATATTTCTTCTTCAAGATTTCTTCAGACTTTCTTCCTTCTTCCACTTGTTGCGTTAGTTTGAGAATCTCATTTTCTTGTTCTTCATTCTGCTCTTGTAGCATTTGACGTACTTTGAAGGCACACTCCAGATGAGATTTTAAACTGGTAACTTCTTCTTTGATGACACTCTCCCTTTCGTTAAATAGATATTGTTGATATATGATTTTATCTGATGCTTCATTTGCTGGTTCATCTTCAATCTGAGGTGATTCAAAATCTAAATACTTGCTTCCACTTAACAACAGGCTGTCACTATTCCTTTGAGCTATCTTCCTCTTATGACACACTTTCTTTCCCATTGTTCTATGGATCTCCTTTAAGCGATAAAGGTTCTACCAAAGGACATGCTCTGACACCAATTGTTGAAAATAATACTTAGAGGGGGGGGGGGGTCGAATCAGTATTAGCAAATCACTAAATTTTTCATTTCCATAATTAGATTCATAAATGCTATTTCAGTTAAGGGAACCCGCATGTACAACAACTATGTTTAATGCAACTAGCGTATATCTAGTAAACTTATGATTCAATTAATCCACTATATGTTGATCTATAATTAGTGCATAAAAACTTCATTAACCATATAAACAATAAATAGGTGCAGTAAAATAGAATAGATCACCACACGTAAGAAACACACATGAACACGATGATATAAGGTGGAAACCTAATGCGAGACAAAAACCACCTGTTGTTGTGTTCCTTTAATATAAGAAAAACCTGTTTACAATCTTGTACTAGCACAGACTCATACCAGTACACAGGCACACCTGCAAAAGGCTACAACCTTCTCTCATTCTCCACCTACTATTGGAAGGGAGCTATAACCCCCTGGCTCGTGTACTAGTCGATATGTTTACTAGTGCGTAGGCACTGGCCTACTGAAGACTCCAACCTTCACTTGTTTTCCAGGTGCTACTGGAAAGGAGCTCCAACCCCCTAGCTCTTGTACTGGCTGATATGTTTACAAGTATGTAGTCGCCAGCCTACAAAAGGCTATGACCTTCTCTCTTCCTCTAGAGACCATGTTTCATAAATTTTCAGACTTGATACTCCTGAAGAACAACACCATAATCTGAAGGCCACGTTTGATCCAATTTTCATACTAGATCCATCAACAAGATTGAAGCACAAAATTAATCACCACTACAATACACCCATCAACTACACCTGCATCATCAATCTCTGAATCACCCAACACTAAAACATTGAAACCCTGTCAACAAAACAAAGTCACCAGAACATAGAGTAGACCATAGAATTATGCAACAACAACCAGATCCAGCTGCAACTTCAAATATCATACTTCATATTGTATACGCTACTCTGATGAGCCGAACCAGCGTTTATACGCACTTTTACCAAGGTGAACCCGCGTATATATCTACAAATATTTACGCATAACTTTTTAGCTATTCCAAACATCAATTGTACCGAGATCATAACATTTATACAATAAAACATGCATCAATAATTCAGATCTAGTCTATCCATGATCAAACCACATAATGATAATACATTCCAAGCCTTATGATCCCGATCTATCATCCATCATCAACCGCATAGGTGCATCCTTGGTTTAGATCAGGCAAAGCATCACAAACCCATAACCATCATACTAGATCTCACACTTCATCATATATTCATCACTTGCACACTTGCACCTTCACCTAATGATATTCTTCTTCTTATATAGGTTTAGGTCTCTCTCAATGCCATGGTCCAAAACCATGTACGACTAATACCTTGGACCCAATACCTAGGGTCAATACCTTGGACCAAATACCATGGACCAATCCTAAAATACCATGGTCCAAATACCACGGACCAAAACTTAGTTTTCCGACATGTATGTGCCTTTCCTTCTGTGAAAGTGCATGTGTACATTATATGCACCTTTGTATATAGTGAACCTGTGTGTATACATGACCTAGTATATAGTGAACCTACGTATACCTTTTCGTATACACGGCTTTGTATATAGCGAATCTACATGTATACGCGACTTGGTATATAATGAACCTGCGTATACCTTTCTTTCTTCATTCTTGTTGTTTACCTGCTATACTGTGATCTTTCATCAGAGATAGTTTCCATGACATACTTGTATCATAATGCCAACAAATACCTGGGGAGTTATCCTTGATTTTCACCCACTCCTTGCTAGTAGACATGTACTTGAGGCATAGGAGACTACCTGTGAGGAAACAAATTAGGATTAAGTAAATAAAATAATGTTGGAAGAATCAAATTGATAAACAAAGAATAACACACTAAACTAGCATAAGAGGTGGTTACCTATAAGCTGGAGGTGAGATCATGGACAAATTCCTCCTGGTAGATGAATTTTAGTTGCAGAGATTAGAAACCCTAACAGTAATTGACTGAATGGGTATTGGCCTTGAAGTTAGAGGAGGATCTGTTCACCTCAATTGAACCCTCATTTCTCCTGTCGTCAGAACAAACCATGGATAGATGGAGAGTGGATGTAGTTCCAAGTGTGCCAGTGGAAGGTGGTGGATTCAAGGCATGGTACGCAACATATTAATGTGACATACTCTATACAGGGTTCATCCCTTATGTAAATTAATAATTGAATGTGCTCATAATGCTATGCTTAATTGCATACAATGGGTTGTGCACACGAACTGTAAATAACCTCGCACTATTCGACTAAACTAGCAATACTTAAATTATTGAGCTTGACATTATAACTAATTAATGATATAATCTATGTTTTATTTTATCCTTAATATTCCATGTGTTCATTAATTATATAATCTATGTTCTATGTGTGCATGGTAGTTAATAGAGAAAAGATAAATTATGTGGTTGGTGTGCATGTTACACCTTTTGTGCAAAAACATATCAATTTTTTATCCATTATCTACCTTAATTTAGACCTATTGCAATTGATGTATTTTCTAGTTTCATTTTATCCACCATAAACCTTTTCAAAATATGAAGGACATATTTTTGTTGGCAAATAAAATTACTTTACGTATATCTCTCAACCTCAATTCCAAGAAAGTACTTCATAAAGCCAAGCTCATTGATTTCAAAATCCATCTTCATGGTTGTTTTCAAATCATCCAACATAAAATTTCTTATGTATATCATATAATCAACATAAAGTAAAATAGTTAGAATATAACCTTATTGATATATTTTAGGGTGAAGTCTAGTTTCATTGTTGTTCTTTTTTTAGCGCATTGTTGGGACAAAAATAACCATTGCAACTATATTGAGCTTGTGTATCTTGCTTCAAACCATTTATATTTTTCTTCAATATATAAACTTGACACACTTGAATTGATTGAATTCAAACCCTACTGGTTGATTAACATAGACTTCCTCTTCTAAAATACCATTTAGAAGATCTAATGTGACATCATTTCTATAAATGGGATAATTGTCTTTAAATTTAATTACAAAAACTATTGTATTGGTGTCTAAGATTTCTAGTAGAGAAAATGTTTCTCCATAAAAAATATTGATTTGTTGACCATGCCCTCTTCCAAGAATTTTGGCTTTATGCTTTTCAATTTTTTCTTACTCATATATGTTTGTTTTATAGAAACATTTAAATCCAGTAAATGTTTTCCCTATTGGAAGATCTACATGATCCCATGTGTTGTTTGTTTCAATTGCATTAGAGAAGAATAAGGAAATTATGTGTAAAAGGTCTTTGAGAAATTTAGAACATAGTTATGTTTTAAGATGTGTATGTAGGCAAGAGGAGATCAGATTTTAACCTGAAAAATAGTAGGCACATAGAGATAATGTGTAGCAGAATTTGTAGATGGAAGAAACAAAGAAAAATCCATTCAAAGTGCAGGAGAATGGTAGAACAAGATCATGCAGAGATCTTGAATGTGAGAGGATATGTTTTTATTATAATTTGATTTGAAGATTGGCAAGTTTGTGGTCTTTATATTGATGCATAGGTAGCATCATATGAAGGTGATAAGTTGCAACAACTTAGAGGAAGGAGTGCTCAATTGGTTCCATAGGAAAGAAACCGAGAGATGCCAAAAGACTGAGCTCAGAGGAAAAAAGCTTAGTGAGGCATATGTAGCAAGAAGGAGACTTGTTGTTGTATGGTGTTGTAGAGCAGAGTATGAGGGAGAATGCCTCTTGAATGAGGAAAATATTGAATTGTTGAAGTAGAAAAAAACTTATTGATGAATTGATATTTGGAGATGTTACAAAACAAGGACAATTCCTTGTGGAAGAAGGAGATGAAGCTCAGCGTGAAGAGATAATATGTGAAACATTAGTTCAAGTTGTTGAGCCTTACATCTTTAAAAATGACAATTGTTGTGTGAATACAAGGATTATAAGTGTTGAACATGAACTTATTTCTGTGGAGATGAATGAGACATAATTTTCAATGGAAGGTAGTCTGATTGAATCATTGGGCAATAATGACCATGTAAAGGATGAAGCTGGAAATGAAGAGCATTGTGATAAAGCACTTGCTAAATGTAAACAAAAAATTGAATTTTTGGAAAATTTACTAGGAGGAAATGGAAATAGAAAAGAAATGGTTACAACAGTACTTAGCAGTAGCAAAGGGTCTTTAAAAGATATGGAGATAGAAGAGTGTTTTGATTCACAAACAAATAGTTTGTTTGTAGGAACAATGCATAGAATGATTGAGTGTGATGTTGTGATCGAAGAAATTGAATAGAGGTTATTTGGAGATGAAATGGAAGTTCAAAATCAACAATAGGGTAAGGATGTAAGGGTGGAAGTAAGGAACCAACAACTACAAAGTGAAGGGAACCAGCAAAAGATTAAAGGAAAATTTAAAGAAGAAACTATGTTAGCTGAAAACATAGTAAAGGATCATCATTCCATCATGATGATAGTCACACTGGAGATAATCAGGGATGTTGTTGAGGAAGTCAATAAAGAAGAAGAACTAAACTCTCATCAAAGGATCAGTGAATGGGAGAAATAATTGGAGCTACTGGAGAAATGGCTAAAAGCACCAGTAGGGAAGAAAGAACCTAATGAAGATTGCAAATGATATGCAAGAGAGGAAGTGGAAAGAGTCCAACAAAGAAATGAGTTGCACATAGAAATTTAATTGATGATGGATTTGATGAGAAAAGTGTCTCAAAGGGAGAAGACAATAGTAAGAAATCAAAGAAGCAACAAGAAAAAGACAGTAGCAGACTGTGAGAGCATAACTAGTGGGGGAATGCAGATAAAGTCTGGAGACCTGGAGAACAACAACAAACAACAGTAGCAACTAAGGACAGACTATAGAACAAAGTAGGGGATCCAAGAGGACATAGATCAGAAGCACATGATTATTTTCAACCTTAAGAGCCTCATGCAAGAGCATTCAACTCAACAATATCATTGCATTTTAGTAGACATAGGGGGTCTTGTGTTTCCAAGGAAATTGTGTTCCTCTATTTTGAATTAATGTAATTATTAATGTTTTGAGTGACTTTAATGAGAGAAGCTAGAATATGAATTTAATTAAGTATAGTGTGTTGGCATTATGATACATATGTTGTACTTGATGGCAACCCACTCATCTCAGATGATAAATTATGGTGCAGCAAAGTTATTTTCTGGTTCATGGACTTTCACATGGAGAAAAGTTCACGCACTTTCATGTAGAAAAAAGTTCCCTTCATGAAGAGAAAAGTTCACGCACTTTCATGTAGAAAAAAGTTCCTTTCATGCAGATAAAAGTTCACGCACTTTCACGTAGAGAAAAGTTCCTTTCATGCAGAGAAAAATTCATGCACTTTCATGCAGAGAAAAGTTCCTTTCATGAAGAGAAAAGTTCACACACTTTCATGCACAGAAAAGTTCCTTTCATGCAGAGAAAAGTTCACGCACTTTCATGCAGAGAAAAGTGCACGCACATGGGAAATATTATGGTTGGTTCATGGTATTAGTCCGACATTTTTTGATCCTATGGTTTTGGTCTATGGTATTGCATCCAAAAGTGTTGATCCCAAGTATTGGGTCCATGGTATTGAATTGTTATGGTTTTTGGTCCATGGTATTGTGAAAGGCCTAAGGCTATAAAAGAGGAAGGAGATCATTTGGCAAGGCATCTTCTGAATTATTGAACATCTGATAAAGTGCTAGATCTGGAATACTATGATTGGGTTATGGTGTAGATCTGGATCTAAATGAAGAAGGAACCTGAGCGCAAGGAGAAGGATAAGCTCTATTGATGGGTCAAAATATTAAGGCTGGAATAGTGGTATCTCTATATGATTTTGATCTGTGATATGTGGCGCATGCTTGATCTATAAATATGATAATCTGGGTTAATTAATATCTGAATGTTTGAAAGAATGAATTTATAGATCTGTACGCAGGTTTCTGAATAGTGAAGTAGTGTACATCTCTTGATTTATGGTCTAGCTGCTTCTGTTTATTGCTACAGTGTTCTGGGTTCAGAAGTGGGGTGTGATTATTGTTATTATTTGGGTACAATTGTCAGAGAAGTGTTTATTTTGATTCAGTTTTGATTGGTGAATAGGTGATTGGTTGATGTAGAAATTCTTGATGTTTGATTGATGTTATTTGTGGATCCAGTCTGAAAATTTATGAAATGTGGTCCCTGGAAGGAAGAGAAGGTTGTAGTCTTCTGCAGGTAGCAACCTGCATACTAGTATCTCAACTAGTACAAGAACTAAGGGGGTTGTAGCTCCCTTCCAGGAGAAGCTGGAAAATGGGAGAGGGTTGTAGCTCTCTGCAGGTAGCAGCCTGGGTACTGGTAAAGGACTGCACTAGTACAGAATCATTGTAAAAAGAAGTTTTTAATTGAAAAGATAGAGACATATTGTAGCAGGTGGTTTTCACCCACATTGGGTTTCCACCTTATATCTTTTGTTCTTGTGTGTGATTGTCTTCTGCTCTATTTTTCTGTTCCTGGTTACTGTTTATATGATCCTGATGCACAGATTAATGTTCAACATCTGTAGAATATTTTAAATTATAAGTCTGTATGGTATACGCAGGTTCCCTATCTGTAGTTGCATATATACGCAGTTTTCTCTAACTGAAGTAGCGTATATGTTCTGGTTTTGAAAAAGAAAATAATTGACCAGATAATACTGATTCACCCCCCCCTCTCAGTATTGTTTCCAATAATTGGTATCAGAGTGGGTCCTTCAGAAGAAGCTTGATCACTTGAAGGAATATCTATCATCATGAGCAACTACAAGAGAGAAGCATCAATCAGGCCAGCAATTTTTGATGGGACCAACTTCGTCTATTGGAAGGTAAGAATTATAGCCTATCTTCAATCTCTTGGTACAAAAGTCTGGGATATCATAGATACAGGGTACACTTTTCCATCAACAACTCCTACAGATCCGGCTGAGAAGAAGCAGTTTGAAACTAATGCAAAGGTTGTTAATACTCTATTAGGATGTCTATCTCAATCAGAGGTAAGTTACCTTTCAAATGTTTTGCTTGTGGAAGAGTCGGTCACTATGTTTCCAAGTGTCCTCATAAAGGTAAGGAACCTATTAGATGGAACAAGAAACAAAATGTAAATAAGAAAAGCTATTACACTCATGAAGACAGTGATGGATTTTCAAATAGTGATGAAGATGAACAAGGTAATAATTATAAACTTTTAATGGCTTTTGAAGATGATGATTTCATGGATGCTATAGATGAAGAAGGTATTTATGAAGAGATTTCTAAATTCAAAATTTGTTTAGAAGAGAAAAATATGATTATTGGTACCCTACAATTCCAATTGGCTGAAAGTGAAAAACATCATGAAAAGTTAGAATGTGAAATAGTGGGACTTAGAAAAGAGATTGAGAAAACTCAAGCTCTTAATCTTAGATTTGTTAAAGGATCTGAAACATTAGATGAGATTATCAAAGTACAATGTTCTCCACTAATCAAGATAGGTTTGGGATATAATGAAGAAGCATCTCAAGCACAGAAGCCATCCACTTCCAAAAGTTATATTGATGCAGCAAGGAGAAGTGAACAAATTGACAGTCAACAGCAAAGGCACAATGCTGCTCACCGGGTAAATCAGGAACATTTTTCTTCAAGAATGAACAAAGATCACCAAGTAAATCAGGGGAAATCTACTTCAAGGATAAACAGAAGCTACAACAACCCACAGGTAAATCATTCTCAATTTTCCTCAAGAATAAATGTCAATGAAAACTACAATCATTCGGTCCACAAGGTTGATAATCACATAAATTTCTTCAATGGCCAATGTTTCTCTTGTCACAACTTTGGACACAAAGCAGCTCAGTGTGTTGCCTACAAAACTATCATGACTAGAGAAACTAAAAAACAGAGGAGTATGACTGGGATCATGAAAAGGACCTACAATAACTTTTCTTCTCTTGAAAATGAAACAGAATGTTCTATTTGTAATAATTTTGGTCATGAAGATTCTGAATGCAAGAGCAGGTTTTGGCAGGCAACTCAGAAGGAGAAAGCCTCAAATATCAAAAAATGGGGAATGAAAGAACCACAACTAGAAAGATGTGGTATAGCCTTATATGTAGAAGGGCAGGAAAATCAATGGTACATTGACAGTGGATGTTCAAAACATATGACAGGTGATAAAGAAAAACTTCAGTCATATAGTGCCTTGGAGAAGGAGGAAGAAGGTCTCATTTGGAAATGACACCCCTGCACTCATAAAAGGTAAAGGTTCTGTTCTTTTAAAAGATAAGGTCATAGCAGGAAATGTTATGTATGTTGATGGCTTAAAGCATAATCTATTGAGTGTCAGTCAGATGTGCGATCAAGGAACATAGGTAATATTTCGATCAAATGGATGTAGTGTTCGTGATCTTGATATAGGAAAAACAGTGATCAAAGGCATAAGAACTCCAAATAACTTATACATATTCAAAGAAGGACAACAACAATGCTATCTAAGAAAGAATGATGAACACTGGCTATGGCACCAGAGGTTGGGGCATCTAAGCTTCTCACAGATAAGGAAAGCATGCAAATACCAGACAGTTCGTGGTCTTCCAGACATCAGAATTCTAGATAATACAATATGCAAATCATGTCAGTTTGGTAAGCAAACCAGAACTAACTTCCCTAAGAAGGATCAACTAGCAGGCCACTTGAGCTTGTCCATATTGATGTATGTGGTCCATCTAGGAAAAGGTCACCTCGGGGAGAAGAATACTTTATATTATTCATTGACGACTATTCAAGGATGGTTTGGATAGGACTTATGAAGCACAAAGATGAAGCCTTCCAAAAATTCAAATCCTTCAAAGCTTTGGTTGAAAACGAATTAGATCACAAAATTAAATGCCTTAGGTCTAATAGAGGTGGGGAGTTTACCTCAAATGAATTTTTCTATTTTTGTGAAGAACATGGAATAAGAAGGGAAATATCTACAGCCAGGACTCCTCAGCAAAATGGAGTAGTGGAAAGGATGAACAGAACGATTCAACAAATGGCTTGTGCTATGCTTGATGAGTTTGGAACTCCCGCAACTTTCTGGGGTGAAGCTGCATTTGCTACAGTTGTTATTCTCAACAAAACAAATGTCCGGGTGAATAGCACTCAAACCCCTCATGAGCTCTGGTATGGTGAGTCTCCTTCAGTAAAATATTTCAAATTTTTTGGAAAAAAATGTTATATCAAAAATACTGATGAACATCTTGGCAAGTTTGAACCTAGAGTAGATGAAGGAATTCTTCTTGGTTACTCTCCCCACAGCAAAGCATACAAGTGTTATAATAAAAGGCTTGGAAAAATTGTTGAAAGTATTGATGTAGTGGTTGATGAAGAAGAAAACACTCCTAGGCAGGTAAGATCTGAAGATTTTGAAGATGATAAGGACTATCCATCAACATCAAATCAGATTCATGATGAAGAAGAAACCTATGAAGAAGAAACCCATGAGGAGCCTGAAGAACAAACAAGGATAAAAGAAAAGACTCCATCTAGGTACGTTCAGAAGAATCATCCAAAATCTCAAATTTTGGGGCAAAAAGAGGCTGGAATACAAACAAGAAGAACAATTGCAGAAGCTTCAAGATATTTGGCATTACTTTCCTCCACTAAACCACAAAATGTAAGAGAGGCATGCAAAGATGAATGCTGGGTCAAGGCAATGGATGAAGAACTTGAGGAGATCGAAAAGAATAACACTTGGGAGTTGGTTCCTCGACCAAAAGATAAGAATGTCATAGGGACAAAATGGATCTTCAAAAACAAGTTGAATGAAAATGGGGAAGTGATTAGAAACAAGGCCAGACTTGTTTGGCTCAACAAGAAGGAATAGACTTTGCAGAAATTTTTGCTCCCTTTGCTAGACTTTAGGCCATCAAAATGTTCCTTGCTCTCTCTAGCTTTCAGAAGTTCAAAGTATTTCAAATGGACATGAAATCATCCTTTCTAAATGGAGACTTTGAAGAAGACGTGTACATTGAGCAGCCAAATGGATTCATCCTTGGTAATGATCCAAATCTTGTACGCAGACTAAAGAAGGCTCTCTATGGTCTCAAACAGGCTCCAAGGGCTTGGTACTATCGTCTAGACAAATACCTTCATCAACAAGGTTTTTCAAAAGGATCAACAGATAGAAATCTTGATATAAAAATTGAAAATAACAAATTGATAATACTTGTTGTGTATGTAGATGATATCATCTTTGGCAACAATGAAGAAGCTATGAGTAAAAACTTTCCTTGGTGATGCAGAAGGAATTCAAAATGTCTTTGCTTGGAGAACTAACATATTTTCTTGGTTTACAAATCCAACAAAATAAAGGCGGTATCTTTTTATCTCAAACCAAGTATCTCAAGCAGATCTTGAAGAAGTATGGCATGGAAGATTCAAAACCAGTATGCACTCCTATGGTCACAGGATGCAGCCCCAGTGCAAATGATGAATCATCAGCAGTGCATCAACCAAACTATAGGTCCATGTTCAGAAGTCTGCTCTATTTAACAGGTACCTGACCAAACATCATGCATGCAGTATGAATGGTTGGAATATTTCAGGAAAATCCTAAGGAAACTCATCTTCAGGCAGTAAAGAGAATTTTCAAGTATCTTCAAGGAACTCAAAACTATGGCCTATGGTATCCTAGAGATGCAGATCTCACTCTTCATGCTTATATAGATGTAGATTGGGCTGGAAGCATGGATGACAGAAAAAGCACTAGTGGTGGTGCATTATTTATGGGTTCCATATTAGTATCTTGGTTCAGTAAGAAACAGAGTTCTATTGCATTATCTATAGCTGAAGCAGAATATGTGGCTGTTGCATCCTGTTGCACTCAAATCCTTTGGATGATGCAAACCTTGCAGGATTTTCAAATCACTTGTACACCACCTATCTCCATCTTATGTGATAATACAAGTGCAATTAGCATTTCAAAGAACCCAGTCATGCATTCAATGACCAAGCACATATCGATCAAGTATCATTTTCTCCGGGAAAAAGTACTGGAAGAAAAGGTCAAATTGGAATATGTTCCCTCCAAGGAACAAGTTGCTGATATTTTCACCAAACCATTGCCTAGGGAGACATTTGAATACCAGAGACAGGAGTTGGGGGTTGTTGATGCATCATCCTTCTGTTGAATCTTGTCTGTTGTACGTAGGTTGATACACATACATTTGCCGATCTATGTGGGTCGAATAAGTCTATCAGAGATCATCTGGCACAAGTTCAGGGGGACCATATATTCTTCTAATGATGCATTGTTGGCATTATCTGAGAAGTCCTTGGTTTGATTTCTCAAGAGTTTTCTGGTGGAGTAGATCAATGTGTGCTGGTCTTAAGGTTGATTCTCCTGATAGTTGTTCTTGTCTCTATGTCACGTACTCCTTTTTATATCAAGGTCATGTAACGGCTTATTTTGGTTTCCCACTATGCCTAGGATGAATGAGTGTTGTCTATCTTGTGTATTCCCACTTGGATGGGAGATGGATGTATGTATGAGTCTTGATGATAGGAAGGCTATGTATAATGTATGGAGTCATGTTCCTTCTTTTAGAACATCTTTTTGTAGATAGCATTTCAGCACAGAACATATACAAAGGGGGAGCTCATTCAGAGTTTCCAGCAGGTACTCATGGGGAGTACGGTAGTCCGCCCCTTTCCCCTTGATGTCAAAGGGGGAGAGTGATTAGTTGTTGTTGCCATCAAGTCCAAAGGGGGAGATTGCTGGAATTATGATACATATGTTTTACTTGATGGCAACCCACTCATCTTAGATGATCAATTATAGTGCATCAAAGTTTTTTTTATTCACGAACTTTCACACAGAGAAAAGTTCACGCACTTTCATGTAGAAAAAATTTCCTTTCATGAAGAGAAAAGTTCACGCACTTTCATGCAGAGAAAAGTTCCTTTCATGGAGAGAAAAGTTCACGCACTTTGATGCAGAGAAAAGTTCCTTTCACGCAGAGAAAAGTTCACGCAATTTCACACAGAAAATTTCCTTTCATGAAGAGAAAAGTTCACACACTTT
This sequence comes from Pinus taeda, assembly GCA_000404065.3. Taxonomy (NCBI): domain Eukaryota; kingdom Viridiplantae; phylum Streptophyta; class Pinopsida; order Pinales; family Pinaceae; genus Pinus; species Pinus taeda. The sequence continues at coordinate 30,968 of APFE030970064.1, forward strand.
CATGCAGAGAAAATTTCCTTTCATGCATAGAAAAGTTCACACATTTTCATGCAAAGAAAAGTGCACGCACATGGGAAATCTTATGGTTGGTTAATGGTATTAGTTCGACAGTTTTTGATCCTATGGTTTTGGTCCGTGGTATTGCATCCAAAAGTGTTGATCCCAAGTATTGGGTCCATGGTATTGAATTGTTATGGTTTTTGGTCTATGGTATTGTGAAAGGCCTAAGGCTATAAAAGAGGAAGGAGATCATTTGACAAGGCATCTTCTGAATTATTGAACATCTGATAAAGTGCTACATCTGGAATACTATGATTGGGTTATGGTGTAGATCTGGATATGAATGAAGAAGGAACCTGAGCACAAGGAGAAGGATAAGTTCTATTGATGGGTCAAAATATTAAGGCTGGAATAGTGGTATCTCTATATGATTTTGATTTGTGATATGTGGCGCATGCTTGATCTATAAATATGATAATCTGGGTTAACTAATATCTGAATGTTTGAAAGAATGAATTTATAGATCTGTACGCGTTTGAAGGAATGAATTTATAGATCCTTTCATGGAGAGAATAGTGAAGTAGCGTACATCTCTTGATTTATGTTCTAGTTGCTTCTATTTATTACTACAGTGTTCTGGGTTCAGAAGTGGGGTGTGATTACTGTTATTATTTGGGTACAGTCGTCAAAGAAGTGTTTATTTTGATTCAGTTTTGATTGGTGAAAAGATAATTGGTTGATGTAGAAATTCTTGATGTTTGATTGATGTTATCTGTGGATCCAGTCTGAAAATTTATGAAATGTGGTCCCTGGAAGGAAGAGAAGGTTGTATTCTTCTGCAGGTAGCAGCCTGCGTACTAGTATCTCAACTAGTACAAGAACTAAGGGGGTTGTAGCTCCCTTCTAGGAGAAGCTGGAAAACAAGAGAGGGTTGTAGCTCTCTGCAGGTAGCAGCCTGTGTACTGGTAAAGGACTGCACCAGTACATAATCATTGTAGAAAGAAGTTTCTAATTGAAAATATTGAGACATATTGCAACAGGTGGTTTTCACCCACATTGGGTTTCCACCTTATATCTTGTGTTCTTGTGTGTGATTATCTTATGCTCTATTTTTTTGTTCCTAGTTACTGTTTATATGATCCTGAAGCACATATTAATGTTCAACATCTGTAGAATATTTTAAATTATAAGTCTGTATGGTATACGCGGGTTTCCTTATCTGTAGTTGCATATATACGCGATTTTCTCTAACTGAAGTAGTGTATATGTTCTGGGTTTGAAGAAGAAAATAATTGACCAGATAATACTGATTCACCCCCCCCCCCCTCTCAGTATTATCTCCAACATAGTGAGGCATATTTGTAAATGTTCTCGAATGTAGAAGAACATGAGAGAATCAGGATAGTTGAGAGATTGAGAGAATTGAGAATTAATTGTAAAACTTAGATTAGGAGTTAGTTCATGATTTTGTGGATTAGAGAGGATCCTTTGAGATAAGGAAGAGATTTTAGGATTTCGTTGAGAAGGTTATGGATCTAAAATAGGAATTGGTTGTAGAATCCTTTTGTATAAATGTAAGCATAAAAGGCATAGTCAAGA
>APFE030970064.1:34258-106116 GCA_000404065.3 Pinus taeda
GAAGAAGAGAGAGAGAGAGATTCCTAAATTGTGTAAGTGTGTGGATTAAGTAATTGAATGATAAATTGTGTGTGAATTAGAGTTTTTGCATAGTATATGTATGCAGGTGGAGTTCGGGGAGAACACAAAGAAGAAGTGAGGACGAAGGATCATGGTTTGATCGTTGAATCCGACCAAAGGATCCAAATGAAGTTCAGGGATGGCAATGATTAAGGGTATGCAGGGTTAAGTCTAAGAGGGGGTTGTGTTGCAGGACAACTAAGTACCGTAAAACTTGAAGTAAACCGAAACCTTGGAAAAATGAAGTAACTAGAAGGAAAAAGAAATGAAGTGATGATGCACAGGAGCCATTGGATCTATGAGATCAACAAACGAGGTTGAAGATGATGGGCAACCAAGATTAAGTCACACAGCACAAAGTAAAGGAAATGAACATCAAATATTAAAGTTAAGTGTTGGTGAAAGAGTAATCCGAAGGAGCCAGTGCAGCTGTCTGATGGGTGAAGATCTATGGTCATCGTGTACCAATAAGCTCGTGCGATAGTCAAGCAAGAAAGGTAGTTTTATCAGTGTAGGTGGTTATTTGGTGGAGAAAAAGCGGTAAGTGGTAATTTGAGGTGGTCACCCGATTCAATTTACGAGTCAACACGAAGCACACCACAAGAGAGAGAAAACCACTTTATCAGGCAGGTAATCTTCGTGCAAGTGGCTCGTTCGATATCGTTGTTAACCACTGGATCAAACGAGTTTTGATCAATGGTGTACTATCATTGATTAGCTCTGTAAATCGAGGAAGCCAACAACTGTTAGATTTAAAGGTAAGATCAACGACAGAGATTGAAGCAGATAAGGCTTGGGAAAAAGCAGACCCGATATGTTATCAATGTGGGTTAAGTTCATTTGAGTTCTTGTGGGTGAATGGATCAATGTTGTGATATGACGTGACAACTGTTGATCTGATGTAGTGAAATCAATGGTGGAGGTTGAACACGATGAGAGAGCATTGATAAATGTGCAAAGGCTGAGGAATGGTGAAAAGGTAAGGTTAATTGTGGTTTATGTAATATTTGTATTATGAGATTTATAATAGAAATAGAGGAGTTAAAGGTATTTTGGGTTAAGTCAGGTTTAACCAAAGTCTAACCATGGTATGGCTAACGCGAGCAGATAGTGAAATCAGCCAGAGGGTTAAGTTCTCAGATATAAGGATCAACTAAAGTTTATGAACATTGGGTAAGGTTACGCTCAAGGGTTAATTAAGGGGTCAGACTATGTATAGTCAAATATAATGTTTCTTCATGAGATTTAAATTAATAAGACTTAAACCTTTATTTGTGAAAGTTTTCACCATGGATCAAGTGATTAAGGCCTGGGATGAGTGACTTACAATTTTATTTTCATAATGTGGGTAATGTCGGCTTAGGCTGGAATCATGGTTCAAGATGGATAACATTCCAATCAATGCTATGATTTGGGTCATGAATATTTTTCTTTCAAAACAATACATGAAATAAATTATGCACTTTTATATGGCCTAGTAGTGCTAGATGGTCGGTTGTTGGTCCTACTTTAGATAGTATTTCAAATTCCTAGGTGTTAATTTAGCATGGGCCCCCAATATCAATGGGCTCCTCTTTGATCTAAATTTTATATAAACATGTTCCCCACATTATGTTCCTTGTGAATACTTTTCCAATATGCATAATTTTTTTTTTTTTTTCTGCCTTCACATGTTTTTAAATTCTATTTTACTTTTCTAACCACATACTCCATATCTTTTAAGAGATCAGATCCCAAAACCAATCTATCCTCTAGTTGACTCCATATCAGTGGAGTAGAACATTTAATTGATAAAGGAATTCTAAAGGACTCATTTTAAGAGATACCTTATTACTATTATCAAAGGAAAATTGAGGCAGACGCAAGTAATCCTCTCGTTTAGAAGGTTGATCCATTGCATACATGCAAAGCATATCTTCCAAGATCTAACTAGTTTGTTCAATCATTCCATTAGTTTGGGGGTGCTATGTACTACTGGAATTCAACTATGCACCTAATCTTGTGAATAGTGCTTTCCAAATATTTGATGTGAAATTCACATCTCTACCAGAAATGACTATTTTTGGTACTGCATGAAGTCTGAATATATCTTTAATAAAAATATCAACTATGTGAACATCTTTGAATGTTTATTTCTTTAGTATAAAATGAACTTCCTTACTCATCTTGTACAAGATAAGTTGCAAAATGATTGCCATCAGAAGTGGTCCACATACCTGCAACAATTCCATTTGAATATCAAGTATAAGAAGGGCAACACAAATAATGTTGTAGATTGCCTCAGCTGATCACCAATCATGGCATTAACCACCATGCTCAACTCTTGTGGGAACGAGACTTTTGATTGGCCACTTCTCTACAAAAGTGACTCAAAATTTGGCTGCACATACCAAACACTCGGAGGTTCAACAAGTTCCAGATTTTCACCTCCAGGATGCCCTATTATGTGAACTGGGACACCTTTTTTTTCCTTCAAGCAAGTATGCTAAGATGATTTTTGAAGAAAATTACAGTCAGGCTACTCGGCATTTTTGGGTCGAGAAAATGGTGGCAGTACTACAGAAGTATTTCTATTGGCCGAATCTTCGACAGGATGTCAGGAAGTACATCAGATCCTTCACTGCCTACGCCATTGCCAAACTGACCACCAAGAAGCAAGGCCTCTATATTTCGCTGCCTAACCCTATTCGACCTTGGGAATCCATCTCCATGGATTACATGTTAGGAATTCCTTCTACTAAGCATGGAAATGACATTTTTTTTTTGTCGTCAACAGGTTCTCGAAGATGGCCGTTATGGCGGCTTGCAAGAAGAATATAACAACAGAAACCACTCCTAAATTCTTCTTTGAATAAGTGTGGGTACACTTTGGGATCCCATGGCCTCTCATTTTAGATCAGGATAGAATGTTCCTCAGTACATTTTGGTCCAGTCTCTGGTCGATGTTGGACACCAAGCTCACTAAGTCCACAGCTTTCCATCCCCAAATTGATGGCCACATAGAGGTCGTTAACAGGATGATCGTACACATTATGCACATGTACAACTCAAAGCATCCACGCACATGAGATGAGAGCCCCCCTTATGTCCAGCATAGCTATAATCAGTCTCTTCACAATGTGACTTGCCACAACCCTTTTTAGGTGGGCTAGGGATTCTAGTCACTGTGTCCCATTGATATGGCCATGCCATTTGCAACTACTCTCGCAGATTCGACTCATGTCTAGTCTGAAATTGATACAAAAAAAAACTTCATTGAGCACATCCAACATATCCACTAGTAGGTCCATGACATTCTAGAGAAATGAAATTTCAAGTACAAGTAGCAACATGATTAACTTCAGGTCCCACACAAGTTTTAGGTGGGTGACAAATTATTGTTGCATTTGCAAAAGGAATGCCTTACTGAATCCTATCAGAAACTCAGACCACTCCATTATGTTCCTTACACCATTACCAAGGCTGTGGGATACAATGCATTTGAGCTCAGCATTACCCCATTCTTGGTCCTGCAACCAGTGTTCAACATGGACCGCCTTCGACCATACTTCCCACCATTGCTAGACACACCAGACATTGTAGAACATCTCACACCTACAGAGTTAAATCCATATTGCATGGAACAAGCCACAACTGATCGTATCATGAACACATAGATCAAGAACACCCGAAAATAGGGGATCAAACTATATCGAGTTGTCAAAGCAAGCCAACTCCTTCACCAGGGCAAGTGGCTCACCAGGGACCAAGTTTAGTAGAAGATTCCTCATCTCATGGAGGAACTCAACGAAATGGGGACCATTTATCTCTAAGGGGGTATGAATGATTTGGGTTGATATTGGTGGCCAAATGCCTGTTCCACTTTAACCCCCACAACTATTTCTTTCAGTTTTTTTAGTTTCCTTATTTGTAGCACAATTTATTATTTTTGGCAGTTTTTCAGGTCCTCAACATCTGGAGCCGTTTTGAGGCCCTAAACAACGTTCTTTTGGAAAACTTCGTAGCCACATGGAATATGTGTGAAATTTATCTCACTCATAAGTTTTAGTCCTGAGATAGATATTTCTAACAAGGTATTGTGCATGCCAAACGGAGATCGTATGCCAAAGTCACTACCCCGGAAAGTTGATGTACCAATTTACCCAAACGGGGCTCATAGTTTAGCGCTTCATCACCTAGTGTTAGGATTTTGGATGTTTATGGTTTTACATTATTTCTCAATAATAAATAAGACTTGGAGCCTCATTGTAACACATTTCAGATGCATGTATCCACCACATCTCTTCTCAAAGATAAGCTACCATCGCTCGAGATAGTCTTATTTCCATTCTCTTTGTAATCATATTTCAGTATTTGATATTAATGAAATTATGTGTTATTTCTATTGCATCTTTGTATTTATGGCTATATATGCAATTTTTTGTGTTCTTGTTTAAATCCGTATCAACTATCCTTCCAATCATGAAATGATCCTCTACTTCCCCCCGAGCTGAGATCTTTCACCCATGGAATCAACAACCTCTACTAATTCTAGATAATGTATTTTATATATTAATTCCCTAACATATTTTTCCTTAGCAACATCATTCTTTTCTTGGCTCTATTGACCCATTGTTCTAGGCTTCCCTTCCTTCTTTTTTCTTTTGAAAAAGGCATTTCCTCCTTTTTCTTTAAAGCCCACCTTTCTCTCCCGCAACAATTTATTCCACCTTTACGTAGGGATTTTCTACCACTGAGTAATTTAGTATATTTTATCTCCCATCATATTAAATATTATTCATCAACGCCTAGTTATTTTTGGAGTTATTTAAGGGAAGATTATTTTGATCTCATCCACCAACATTAGTTTTTGGATCTTGGCATGAGCCTCTTAACTCTAGTGTTTCTTCTCCCATGTAATTTCAATATTTTTTTTCATTAATAGAATTCATTTATTACATCATCATACTTTATTGTTCACCTTAATTCAAATCAATCATGGCTTTTTTGTCATCAAATCTAAAAATAGTTCAATCTAAAATAAAAAATATATCTACGTAGAAACAAAGGGGTATTACATATTTGCATTTGGGAAGGTTTTATAATGTTATTTGTAGACATGATATTTTCTTTGTAATACTTGGTAAAGCTTTCATTAAGTTGATAAGTTTTTTTTTCACTACTGAGAACTAATTCTTATATTAACTACATTAATTTTCTTCATTATAATCACTAAATAGAGAGATGGGAGATACTTTTGAGATTCTCTAGGATTGAAATACTCCTTATAATATGCCTTTGGTGCTCAATATGTTGTTGAACAAGTGGAGTTTAAAAATATGTAAAATATACTTTAATATATCTCATAAATAAAATATTTCAGTATCTAGTTTAAGTTAAATATATTTATAAAGTATTGAAAGAAAACAAATTATTATTTAATGATGAATTATGAATGATATATGTAATTACTTACATGCTCAACAAAGAGTTGATACTCAAATTAAAAGGATAGTAATCGTAGAAAAATATTTCAATATACACCTTAAATAAAATATTTAGCACACAAACACACACACATATAAAGAGAGAGACTCTCCTACTTAGAACATTTCAAAGACGTGCATGTGAGAGAGATATGCAACTCCCTCTTTTTTCAACATGGATTTGGCACATAATGTGTGTGTATGTGTGTGTGTAAAATGACACAAGCCCATATTAAATTCATATTTATCATGTCAATTTTCACAGGGTGCAAACCTTTTCTATAGTGCAAAGCTTAAGGAAAATATTTCACCTTGAGAAATTCAGTTCCACTTAGAGCTTGATATATCTAGATTTAATATATATATATATAAAAGAAGCAATGTACATGCACCTTAAGTTCAAATATTGACAAAATCATAGAGAAAAAAAAGACATTAGGATTTTTAAATAATAAAATGATCAATCTAGAAAATGATTAACCTAGAAGATGATGATTCATTGGTTCCTGAAACACATATTTGTACATAGATTTTCTTCTAGAAAAATACAAGGATACTTCTCTTGAATTATGTAGAGATGAATTATCTATATCTCACTAAATTCACATAATCAAATTTAACAATTAAGGCTATTCTAAAGCCTTTTAGATAGCACTGAGTAATGGGGAAAATTAAACTATATAACACTCCCACTTAGTTTTGGAAATTACAAGTAGTAGTCGTTAAAATTAAAAATTGGCTTCCATAAATGGATTGCTAAAAATATCTACCAGTTGGTCTTCAAAATAAAAAAAATGTAGAATGTTGTTTTCATTGTTAACAAGCATTCAAATGAAATGATAGAAAGCGTTAATGTGTTTAGTTTTTTAATGAAAAATATGATTCTTGGAAAGTGCAATGGTCAAAATGTTGTCAAGAAATATGGCATCTATGTCCTTATTTTCATGTGAAAGATCACCTAAGGGTCTTCTTAACCATAATATGTGAGATGCTATTACTGTAGATTCTACATACTTTTCCTTAGTTTGGGATATTCTCACAATTAGTTGTTTCTTAAATTACCACAAAATTAATCCTATACATAAATATAATGCATAAGTCGTACTTCTCTTATGATCATCAATGTTGGCTATGTAATCATTGACTGTGCACCAAAAAGGACTAATGAACTTGGAAGTGGAATATTAAGTTGCATAATTTATTGGACCTACCATGCACCTTAGGATCCTTTTACCAATATTCTAATGAAATTATTTTGGTGACTTGATATATCTAGGAATTAATCTTACCTGATACATGATATCTAAATTATTAGTTATAGGATACATCAGGCTTCCTACAAGTCTTTTGTAACACCCTTGTGAATGTTTTACTAATTACTGTTGTTATTTTTTTCTTTTTATTTTTACTTTATAGACTGAATGACTCGTGGCTTGGTAAAAAGGCATAATGAGTACTTGTGTTTAAAATAAAATTAAATTGAAGGAAATGGTAATATGTTTTGGAGGCCATGTGAGTGGACAAAAAAAAAGATGAATAAAAGGAAGTTAATTTCAAGAAATGAATTTTTAAAACATCGAGACAATTAAGAACGGTTATCAGTTGTTCTCTCTCCGTAGAGAGGAGGAAGAAAACTCCATCTCAGTGGGAAAAAAATGATCCAAGGATAAAAAGTCAAGGCTGGAAGGCTGAGAGAAAATAATATATGAATTGATTCCTTGCACAAGACATTGTCAGACTAAGGTTTTCTTCAGCTCGACCTAGAACCAGTGGAACCCTTGGAAATATCCTTGAGGTGTGAGCTCTAAACTAGATAGGCTTTGTCTTGATGTTCCGAACTACCTAACTAGAGATTGAGTTCCTAACATGTCTGGAAGGGGAGAAGCTCAGGGAGAGACTGAACATCATTGTGAGTTTTGTGGTTGGATGGTGAGATCTCCCTGATAGATTCTTATGATAGATAAGATATGAAAGATATATATGCTTTATAACACTTTATTTCCTTGTTATTTGAGCACAAAATTTGTGTTTCATTAAGAATTAGAGTCCTTTTATGAAATTTAGACTCATTACAAAAATTGGAATATTTTTCCTAATTCTCAAATGATAGTATTCTGGAAATTTATAGGAAGTCAAATATGTGAAATTGATACGTTTATTTGAATATGAATCAAAATACTCGTTGTTATCAACGTAAGGGTGAAGTAGGAAACCATACTGAGAATATATTAAGGGTTAAACAATAGATAGATGCATGAAAATGTTAGACAAGATGAAGATGAGCTCACATTGAATAATGATTTACAGAAAATTAAGTTGGACCACTAGGTAGAATATTTGTTTAGTTTTGGACTAGACTTAGAAAATTTTATGGTTAATCTTGAATCATTAATCTAAGTCATTAAGCAGTCTAGAACCCTAGTTGAGGACTTAAGGTAAACATCCTTAGGTCTTCAATGTGAGTCCCAGGTGACCCTAACTACAACATGCTACCAACAGAGTAAGACCCAAAATTAAAAAAAATAAACCTATTTTTTTTAACAAAAGAAAGGAAAAATTGGTACGGTTAACTGAGGAAACATTTCTAGTCTTGATAAAGTTCTGAGAGAGAGAAGGAAAATAACATTAACTTGTTTTTCGAAGCTAATAACCTCATATAGAGACCAACATAACCATAAGCATACAGTTTAAATCTAATTAACCAGAAATTATGATGAAACAAATCCTTGACACATATTAAGGAAACCTAAGTAATTCATTCATTTCCCTATGATCGAATAATATACTTTCTTGATAAATTCTTTGCCACAACATATAAAATAGAAATAATATAAAAACCAAGTAAAATTTCATTTTGGATTCTTTAAAAATTAATTACTTAAAAGACAAAGTTCAAATCCATAACGGGGGAACACAGTTGTTCAAGTTGTGATACTATAGGATATTTTTCTTTTGTAAGTTCCCTTTCTTTTTTTCCTCCTTACATTTTGAATATTACATTTTGAAGGAGGTTGAGATGGAGTTGTGAAACCCTCTATAGTCGGTGCCTAATAAGAGTTCGGGTTTCATCTGCAGAATATGTGCCCATGATGGAGATTATCTATTTTTTGCTAACTGTCCTTGGTGATCCTTGATGTTGTTTCTATCTAGAGCCCATTTTTCCTGACCCCGTTTGACCTTCGACGACTCTTAAACTCTTGCTCCCATAATACCACCATGACACTGCTTGCTCCCTTCTCCACAGTTAGTTCGACATCGACAATAGTGGTTTAGAACTCCTACCTGGCACGTAATTTTCAGAATCACTTATAGAGCTTGATCAGGTTGACTACTTAGACAACCCTTTCGTTGATGTCTCCATCTAGACATCCCCACCCTCAATATTATATGAGTTTCTCCCCCACAACAGTGATGTAGCGGATGTCCCTAAGCCTTTGCCATTAATTTTGGGTCCCTCCTACCTGGTCATTACCCTAACTAAGGACCCTCACACTTGGCTGGCTTTTGCTACTCCTCCCCTATCGTCGACATCCCTACAATTATTGGAAAGATGCATAGGCCCTTACTCCTTAGGTTACCCTCCACACCCTTTGTCCACTAGTAGATGCTTCGCTTCCACTACCCCTCCTAGTGAGCCCTCAACACTTCTACAAGAAACACATTTCACAATATTATCAACTACTACTCGCTCTGGTTGTTTTGCAGGAAACCCTCCGGTTTTTTAAGCAAACCCTTGTGGGCCAGGTTTGAATCTACAGAACCCTCAATAAAGTAGCTCACAAGTGGAAAATATTAACAACAGCCATAGGCAAGAAAGAAACAAAATTGCGTAAATTCTAGGACTCAGGATATTGTTCTTCGATTGGGGAAAGGTATCCAGTGGGGCAAAAGCATGGACACTACTGATCGAGTCTTGGTGGGAAGGCTCAGTGGAGGAACAACATCGTGGTAAGGCTTAAACAATGGACAAAAGAAATTTGGGAGCATCATATGGTAGAATTTCCCTTTCTACAAACCTTCGTCCGAGGATGGTTTGCATTACGCTTTGCTAGAGTTGAACACACCAATTAGGTATTATCATCCTTCTGGCACATTGAACAAGCCCTCATACTCCTCAGGTAATGGAACCCTCTTTTTGACCCTGAGAGAGAGAAATTGGGTGATGAGCCATGGTGGGTCAAATTATTAGGTCTGCCTCTTCACTTTTGGTCTGAGGACATCTTCAGATGCATTGGAAACACCTTGGGCACCTACTTGGAGCATGATAAATCATATATGACCAGGGGCAATATGGCATATGCAAGTATACTAGTCCATCTTAATATTAGGGAGGGGCTGGAAGAGCAAATCACTCTGCATTAGAGACACTTATCTCAAGTTCAGATCCTCGATTATTAGGGGGTTCCTTTTATATGTAAGATGTTCCATAAGGTGGGTCACTTTCTTAGGGATTATCCCTTGAATTGAAAGGCAAAGGCTGTAGAGAAGGGAAATATGATCCCTCCCAAGACTACCAAGGCTCTTGATCATTGCTCTAATACTGAAGCTGAAGCTGTAATGACAATGACAATTAAGGATACTCTGAAGAAGCATGGAAGGGCACCCTATCGGCCTCCCTCTCCTCCTATGACTAGGGATAGGACAGTTATGGTTGCTGCGCTATCTTCGGGTATGCCTTTTCTAATTCTTTCCTAATGAATTTCACTACTTCATCTTATATTCTTGTATCATCCTCAGTTGATCATCAGGGTAATGCATCTTCTTCTCCTATCCCAAAATTGTTGCCTTTCTCCCTGTAACCCCATCCTCCTACCTACTCTTGCACCCACGCATCCTTCCCTCAGGTGACCCCTTTTGCACAATCCTCAAATTTTGATCAGGGGTCTCTCTCTCACTCCTACCCATTTTGATCACTATCTTGATCACTTCCTCATGATTCTATTTCCATTTGCTTGGTATCACACCCCATCCCCATAAAACCTCCCTAAAGCAGACCCTCCTCTTTAGACATAAGGGCAAAGTAGGAAACCATACCAAGAATATATTAAGGGTTTCACAAAACATAGGTGCATAAAAATGTTAGACAAGATGAAGATGAGCTCACATTGAATAATGATTTACGGAAAAGTAAATTAGACCACTAGGTAGAATATTTGTTTAGTTTTGGAAAAGACTTAGAAAATTTTATGGTTAATGTTGAATCATTAATCTAAGTCATTAATCAGTCTATAACCTTGGTTGAGGACTTAAGGTAAACATCCTTAGGTCTACAATGTGAGTCCCAGGTGACCCTAAGTACAACATGCTACCAACACAGTAAAACCCAAAATTAAAAAAAATAAACCTATTTTTTTTAACGCAAGATAGGAAGAATTGGTACGGTTAACTGAGGAAACATTTCTAGTCTTGATAAAGTTATAAGAGAGAGAAGGAAAATAACATTAGCTTTTTTTTCAAAGCTAATAGCCTCATATAGGGACCAACATAACCATAAGCATACAGTTTAAATCTAATTAACAAGAAATTATGATAATACAAATCATTGACACATATTAAGGAAACATAAGTAATTCATTCATTTCTGTGTGATCAAATAATATACTTTCTTGAAAAATTGTCTACCACAACATATAAAATAGAAATAATATAAAAACCGAGTAAACTTTCATTTTGGACTCTTTAAAGATTAATTACTTAAAAGATAAAGTTTGAATCTATAATGGGGGAACAAAGTTGTTCAAGTTGTGATACTATATGATATTTTTCTTTTGTAAGTTCTTTTTACTTTTTTCTTCTTTACATTTTGAAGGAGGTTGAGATGGAGTTGTGAAACACTCTATAGTTGGTGCCTAACATGGGTTAGGGTTTCATCTCAAAATCTGTGCCCATGATGGAGATTATCCATTTTTTGCGAGTTGTCCTTCCTGATACCTGATGTTGTTTCTATCTGGAGCCCATTTGGCCTAACCCCGTTTTACCTTTGATGACTCTTAAACGCTTACTCCCATGGTACCACCATGAAACTACCTACTCCCTTCTGCACAGTTAGTTCGACATCAACAATAGTGATTTAGAACTCCCACTTGGCATGTCATTTTCGGAATCACTTATGGAGCTTGATCAAGTTGACTACTTAGACGACCCTTTCACTGATGTCTCCATCTAGACATCCCCACTCTCAATCTTGGATGAGTTGTTCCTTAACAACAGTGACCTACCGGATGTCCCCGCGCCTCTGCCATCGATTTTGTGTCCCTCCTACCCGGTCATTAACCTAACTAAGGACCCTTGCACTTGGCTGGATTTTGCTACTCCTCCCCAATTGTCGGCATCCCTATAGTTCTCGGAAAGATGCATAGGCCCTGATCTTAACACTGGCTCCTTAGGTTATCCTCCACACCCTCTGTTCGCCAGCTCACACTTCCCTTCAACTGCCCCTCCCAGTGAACCCTCAACACTTCTACAAGAAACACATTTCGCATTATTGTCAACTACTACTCCCTCTAGTTGTTTTGCAGGAAACCCTTCGATTTTTTAAGAAAACCCTCGTGGGTTGTGTTTGAATCTACAGAACCCTCAACAGAGTAGCTCACAGGTGGAAAACACTGACAAGGGCCATAGGCCAGGAAAGAAACAAAATTGTGTAAATTCTAGGACTGAGGATATTGTTCTTCGATTGGGGGAAAATATCCAGTGGGGCGAAAGCATGTACACTATTGATCGAGTCTTGATGGGGAGGGTTCAGTGGAGGAACTACATTGTGGCAAGGCTTAAACAATGGAAAAAATAAATTTGGGGGCATCATAAGGTAGAATTTCCCTTTGTACAAACCTTTATCTAGGGATGGTTTGCATTATGCTTTGCTAGAGTTGAAGACACCAATTGGGTATTATCATCTTTCTCGCACATCGAACAAGCCCTCATACTCCTTAGGCAATGGAACCCTCTTTTTCACCCTGAGAGAGATATTTGGGTGATGGGCCATGGTGGGTCAGATTGCCAGGTCTACCTCTTCACTTTTAATTTGAGGACATCTTCAGATGCATTGGAAACAGCTTGGGCACCTACTTAGAGCACGATATATCATATATGACTAGGGACATTATGGCATATGCAAGGATACTGGTCCATATTGATATTAGGGAGGGGCTGTAGGAGCAAATCACTCTGCATTGGCGACACTTATCTCGAGTTCAGATCCTCGATTATGAAGGGGTTCCTTTTATATGTAAGAGGTTCCATAAGGTGGGTCACTCTTTTAGGGATTGTCCCCTGAATTGAGAGGCAACAGTTGCAGACAAGGGAGATATGATCCCTCCCAATACTACCAAGGCTCCTGATCACTACTCCAATATTGAAGTTGAAGCTATGGCGACAATGATAATTAAGGAGACTCTGAGGAAGCTCAGAAAGGCACCGTATCGACCTCCCTCTCCTCCTATGACTAGGGATAGGATGGTCATGGTGGCTGCGCTATCTTTGGGTATGCCTTTTCTAATTCTTTCTCAATGAATTTCACTACTTCATCTTATATTCTTGTATCATCCTCAGTTTATCATCAGGGTAATGCATCTTCCTCTCCTCTCCCAAAATTGTTTCCTTTCTCCCTATAACCCCCTCCTCCTACCTACTCTTGCACCCCCCCCATCCTTCCTGGAGGTGACCCCTTTTGCCCAATCCTCAGATTTTGATTAGGGGCCTCTCTCTCACTCCTACCCATTTTCATCACTATCTCGATCACTTCCTCATGATACTATTGCCATTTGTTAGGTATCACCCCCGATCCCCAAACAACCTCCCTAGAGCAGACCCTCCTCTCTATCAAAGGCCAAGCAATAGGTAGGGGATGACATTGTCTTAGGCCAATAACTTGCTATTGACCAAGTTCTGAGAGCATATAAAATTGTGGAACCATCAACCCCATGAAGCTGCTCTCCTATAACCGTCGAGGGTTATCTAACCTTGAAAAAAAACTAGCTTTTTGATGTCTTCTTTGGATTGAGCTAGTAGATGTCATATTCCTTTTGGAAACACTGGGAATAGTCGAGTTCATCACACACCTCCTATAATCCATGCTACCTGGTTGGTCGTTCCATGCTCGTGATGTAAATGGGCACTCAGGTGGAGTTGCGTTCGGGTTCAATTCCAGGACTATTAAACTATGTAATATTTGGGGAGGTATTGGTCATATTGGGGTAGACATCTCCTCATCCGAACTGGCCATTGACATTAGACTCATCAATTTTTTTGGGCCATGTCAAAATTGAGGAGACTTATGTGAGCATCTACTAAGCTCCAATCAAATACAAGTGGACAACTTAATTCTTGGTCAAGATCTTAATTTCTCAACTGAATATTCTGAATCATGGGGCCATCATGCCAAAATAGACCGTCTATCTTCTTTTTTCAAGAATATCTTAGAGGACCACAACCTCATCAATATACCATATGTGAAATTACAACCTACTTGGAGGAACAGAAGAACAGGGGAGGATAGTCTAGCTCAAAGATTAGACTGCTTCCTTATCAAAGAACGACTGCTGAATATGGGGTATAATTATATGCAGTGGGTTGGATCCGGGGGACTATCCGACCACTCGCCAATATACCTTGAAATCATAGGCGGTTGGAACAAACCTAAAGCCCCATTCAATTTCAGCTCAACATGGTTAAATGATGCAACCTACATTAAAATGGTAAAAGATTGCTGGAATTCACATCCTCCTATAGCTAGGGGGAATATAGCATAAGGTTTCACACATAATCTTTGTGAGCTTAAGAAATTATAAAAAATCTAGGCACACAATAAGAGACTATTGGATGATCAAACCCTAAGGGACACTGAAGCTGAGATCACTGCTATGGAGGATGAGCAAGGATGGGTGTACACAACTTCTGAAGAGAAGGAGAAGCTCACATCCTTAGTAGCACAGAGAAGTAAAATTCTAAAGGATAGGGAAGAATCTTGGAGGCTGAGAAGCAGATCCATCTCACTACTCGAGGGCGATGATAACACAAAATTATTCCACAAGTTTGAAAATGGGAAAAAATCCATTAACACCATTTGGTATCTAACAAATGAGCAAGGCATCAAAGTAAATTCTTATCAACAATTAGCCTCCATGGGCACATCTCACTTCAAACTGGTTTATAAAGCTCCCCCCAATGCAACATTGGCTGAAATCATCTGAGTGGCTCAATTATTTCCTAGGTTCATGGATCAAGAAGATGCTATGGAACTCAACAAGGAAGTCACCATGGGGGATCTCGAGGCTACTTTAAAAAGGTTCAAGCAAGACAAGAGCTCGGGACCAAATGGCTAGTCAATCAAGTTCTACACACAATTCTTTGAACTTATTGAAGGTGATCTTCTCAAGGTGACTGAAGACTGCCAAATTGCTAGGAGGATGTATGAGGCCTTCAACACTACATTCATCACTCTTATCCCTAAATCTAATAATCTTGACTCTTGTGATGACTTCTGCCCCATCTGCCTCTGGAACTGTATATATAAAATCATTGCCAAGATCATAGTTAATCGCCTTCACCCCATACTATCCTCTCATATCTCCTTAGAACAATTCACCTTCATCTATGATCGATAAATCCATGAAGCTGTAGGGATCACACAAGAGGAGATTCACTCAATACAGATGAAGAAACTAAAAGGTATGATCCTCAACGTAGACCTCTCAAAAGCTTTAGATTGTGCAAGTTGGTTATATATCATAATGCTTTTAACACATCTTGGTTTTCGCATAGAATTTATACACTAGATCATGTGTTGCATAAAAAACATAACTTTAAATATTCTTATAAATGGATCGACATCACCCTTCTATCATTCAGAAATATGCCTCAGGCAGGGATGCCCTCTGTCACCCCTTTTATTTTTACTCATTATGGAGGGTCTCGACAAAGTTATAAGGGAAGAACACAGGATGGGAAGACTACATGGAATCAAGGTTAGAAAAAAATGCATTCTAATCCATCTACTCTTTGTAGATGATGTGTTTATTTTCATAAATGGAGGCATTGGGGATTTGGCAGACCTACAAAACATCATGGAAATATTTTGAACTGCTACAGGTATGGAAATCAACAATACAAAATCCACTCTAACAACTTCAGGATGAACACCTCATGAGATACAATTCACACTTCCCAGATTCCCATTCACTCATTTGTAGATGGAGGATGGTCTTAGATACCTAAGGTATAGATTGAAACCACTTGAATATAAGATAGCAAACTAGACATGGTTAATCTCTAAGCTTGAGAGAAGGCTCAATATCTGGCACCACAAGTACCTCTCAAGAGTAGGATGACTAGTCCTCATTAAAGTCATTCTTGAAGCTACCCCTATATACTAGATGTCTCTTGCATGGATTCCTTGAGGTATACTCTCTAGAATAAAAAAACTTTGTTGTAGATTCCTTTGGAAAGGAAAACAGTCTGGGAGAAATTTTGCTTGGGCTAGATGGGAGTCACTCGCACTTCCAAAGAAGTGGGGAGGATGGGGAATAAAAAGGCTAGATAATTTCTCATCTACTCTCGCAGGCCAAGATAGGTTGGCATCTGGTTACCACCAATAGCTTAGGGACAAGCGTGACTTATTCAAAATATATATCTCCTTTAAATCTGATGGATTGGATCTGCCAACCAAGCTGGAACAAAACTGGAATATTGATCATATGGAAAGTTGTGATAAACTCCATGCCTATTATCCGATATGGGATCAATTTGAAAATACAATCTGGCACATCGGTATGCATTGGATTAGATCCCTATATTGGTTGTGACAACACTCATAGGCTTCCACTGGAGCTTATACTACAACTCAACAATTTAGACATTATACACATGAGTCATATTACAGACCCAGAACACTCCACTATATTCGAGAAGGCATGGAAGACTCCTCAGAGCTTACACATCCCTGAAATTTGGCATCAACAATGGGTGGAATACATAGCTTCTCTTACAAAATCACACACCACGATTACTAAGGGGGAAGATGAGATCATATGGAAACATGAAAAAAATGGTTTATAGTCCCCTAAGGAAGGATACCTCTGTACCGCTGCTATCCATCATCCCCTGGTTGTTGAACATTGGTGGAAACATGTGTGAAAATTAAAGGTGCCTCACTTAAATAGATTATTCATATGGATAGTAATGAAGAATAAGGCACCCACAGGAGACAATTTGAACAAGAGACTCCAACATGGACAATCTTGGTGTTGCATTTGTAAGAGCAGTTCAAAAAACATAGACCATCTTTTCCTTAGTTGTCTGATCACAGTGGACCTTTGGAACTCCACCCTTAAGGCCATCAATTCCCACTGTAATTGGCAAGGCATAACGGTTTTAGATGCATGGAAATCATGGTGGACTACAGTGACCCCAACCAAAGCTATGAATCTACCGTTTCTCACTTTTTGGGAGACCCGGATTGCTCGTAACCATTATATCTTCCATCTCACCATCCCTTACTAGCCCTCCATCATTTCCCACATTCTAGTAGACTAAAACACCATACCTGATGATGATGTTGCTCCACCCCCTAGGAACATTTTCCCTAAGATCATCAACCGAGAATACCCCTAGGCATACTTTGATTGCTTTACACAGGATACAGGCTGTGGAGGGGGAGTTATCCTACAACTTACTGATTCCAATTACTATAAAATACAAATGGTTTTGGGAAGGGGAACCAACAATTTTTCAAAGTTGATGACACTTAAACACTTCCTACACTTTCCCTTGGAAAAACACTATAGGAATATTCGGATGTATGGGGAATACAAAATTGTTTGCAACTGGATAAACAAATAAAAAAGAAATTTTTCATAGTCACTATGACCTATTCTAGAAGAGGCTCATAGACTCATTATACAATTTGACCTCTTTGTTTGTCACCATATCTACAGGGAGCACAATCAAACTATCGACCAACTTTCCAAGGAAGCTGCAAACTGGCCTCGTGGCACATGGTTGATACTAGGGAAAAGGGATGGTGTCCATTATTAGTACTATCATCACCCAGATATGGATTATATAGCATAACTGGCACAAACAGAGCATGTTTCCTCATGTTCAAAGTTCTTGTTCTAAATTATCAACATTATGTAGTTTTCTAGATGTATATAGATGACAACCATATGTACTCCCTACGAGGAGTTTTTTATCCCTTTTTGAACAATTTAGAAGACATATCCTCCCTCGATTGAGAACATTGATCTCTTTTTATACTCTCATTTTTTCTAATAGGAAATAGCCTCACATACAAGATATGTGTACATCATCTACAATATATAATTTTATTATTAACGAAAATTACGATTTTTCCAAGGGGAAAAACAAATTGTGCTACTATAAATGGTAAATTACAATGATAACCAGTATAAAGGAGAAAACTCAAAAATGAAAATCTGGCTACCATGCCCTGAAGGGAAAGAAAACCAGAATTGGACTACGACTGATTCAATGGAAGTTGAGGCATTATAAAACATTTAAACCATGTATTAATGAAAAATTTATACTACATCAGTAACTGGTAGGGGAGTAACAATCTAAGAGGGTCTTCATCAGTTGTAGAACAACCCAAGGCCTCTCTATAAGAAAGTAAAATTAGAACCATAACCTATGCAAGAAACCCTATAAAGAAAAACCCTTACGATACTGGGGAAAATTTAGAACCTAGAAGGACAGAAGAAAAATAAGTATTTAAATGTTGTCATGACCGAGATCTCTACAAGAAAGGAAAATAATGTACGATAATTTAACCTGTAAACAAAAATAAGAGTAGGAATTAGTGAGGGCTTCAACTGGGAACAATTATATATTAAACACATAATGCCTTTGACCATTACCTCTTGGGATGAAGCAAGTTCTCACAACTCAATCCAGGGCCTATGTTGTAGTTTAACAAAAGAATTATTAACAATCCCTCTTTAAAAATAATAGAGTACTTCCACATACAGGAAAAAAATTACCCCGTTGTTAATATGTAGGGAGGTGTCCCTAGTTTTTCCCACTCCTTTCCAATAGATAGATACCTCAAGGATAGAATATTACCTTCGAGGAAATGAATTGGTAATAAGTAAAGAAAAAAATGCTGGAGGAATCAAATTGACATATAGAGGAGTGAACCAAACTAGCATAATAGGTGGTTACTTGTAAGTAGTAGGTGACATCATGGATAAGTCTGTGCCATGAAGTTTGGTTGTAGAGATTGAAAACCCTAATAGGAATTGACCAAATGATCATTGGCCTCGAAGTTGCAAGAGTTGTTGTTAACCTCAACGGAACCTCGTTTCTCCTATTGTGAGCCCGAACCATGGATAGATGGATAATTCATGTATTTCCAAGTCTCCCAGTGGTAGGTGGCACATTCAAGGCATGGAAGACAACATATTAATGCCACATACCCTATACAATGTTCAAAACTTAGGTAAATTAATAATTTAATGTGTTCATCCAATAGGTTGTGCACATGACCTATAAGTAACCTCACACTATTCGGCTAAACCAAAAATACTTCAAATGTCAAGTTTGAAATTATAACTTATTAATAATATAATCTATGTTTTATTCGATCGTTAATATTTCCTTTGTTCATTAATGATATAATCTATGCTTTGTGTGTGCATGGTAGACAATAGATTAAAAAAAAAATATGTGATCAATGTGCATGTTACAAGTGGTATCAATACCCAGGTTTCAACCCTGTTGCTAAGTGGGAAACTAAGAGTAACCAATATGTTAATGTACACATAGTAAGAGACAAGATGCAATGACGAACAAAATCACTGACAAGACCATATGCACCCTACATTGAAACTAATCCTGAGATGTGGGTGTAATTGGCAGAGTCTCGTCAAGCTAATGCAACATTGTTGGAGAAAGTTCAACATTTGTGAGCTGAGATGACTCATTTGAGAGCTGATAATGAAATATTAGGAAAGAATAAGAGAGAATCTTGAATAGGTTTTCATACCAACATAATCAAGGGGAGCCAAACCCGAGTGCCGATAACGGGAACATAGCTGAAGTATTTCCTTAAAGGGAGGATAATGAAGAGTCTAAAGGAGGACGAGATGATGATGAAGGAAGGTCTAATAATTCTTCTGGTGACAAAGGGGCCAAGAAACAAAAAGTTGAATTCAAGGAGAGTTCGAGAAGATAAAACCCTTGACATTTGATGGTGAAGCCAAAGAGGCAACTGAGGCTTGGTTGATTAACATGAATAAGTATTTTTAGATCTATGAATATGATAATAACTTCAAGGCCAGGTTGGAAATTTATCAATTGCAAGGTAAAACCACCTTGTTGTAGGAGGAAATCAAAATAGTTTGGGGAATTTAGGAACAAGAGATTACCTAGAACGATTTTCAGAAACATTTTAAGGATAAATAGTTGACTGAATGTTTTTATGACTAGAAGGAAAAAGAGTTTCACTATTTAAGAGTTGGCTCACTGATTATGGATGAGTTTGTAACCAAGTTTACATCCTTACTATGATATGTCCCATATATTCAGGAGGAGAAGGATAAAGTGTAGTGTTTCATCAATAATTTACCTACCTTTATCAAGGAAGTGTTGGTGTTTGATAATCCAAAAATAATGGTGACGCCATTCAAAAGGCCTAAATTTGTTATCAGCTAATGAAGTAAAGGGGAAAGGGTGGTAAGAGTGGACTAAAAAATAATGGATTGAAGGGTTTTCTGAATAGCAAAAATGCAAAATTTTTTGGTGGGAAAAATGTGTATCGAAAGTAGCAGAAAAAGTTTTGAGGAAGGAATCAACAGAAATTTGGAGCACAAACTAAGACCAGAAAATCAAATGTAGCAAGAAAACCAAAATCCAATGAACAACAAAAGCCTAATTTGAAATGTTTTGGATGTGGGGAGCCTCATTATTATAAGAAATTCCCACATCATGTCTGAAGGGAACAAGATTCCAATATACAAGAGGCTTCTACAGTTCACGAGGTGGAAAAAAATATAGCAAGAATCAATGTAGCCTTCACTGATAATTAGGTTAAATATCAACTTACAATGATAGAATGTGAAGGTAAAGCTATCAACCACTTTATTTCTACTTTAATTTATACAGGTGCATGTTTGAGTTATGTAAGTCCGAAAACTATAGAATTGTGTCATTTGCAAATGATTAAATTCAAGAACCCTTGATTAGTGTGATTAGCCACCAAAGACAAAAGAAGGGTGACTATCAAAAAAACAAAATTATCTTCTTGAAATAACATGATATCAAATGATTAAATTCAAGAACCCTTGATTAGTGTGATTAGCCACCAAAGACAAAAGAAGGGTGACTATCAAAAAAAAAAAATTATCTTCTTGAAATAACATGGACTTAAATGTGTTACACTTAGGATCTTATGATGTGTTGATTGGAATGGAATGGTTAGAGAAGCATAGATTCCTGGTGAACGGCAAGGATAAAACTGTTAGCTTCCTTGCTAAAGAAGGCATTAATTGGGAGAATTAGGGTGCAAAAAGAGTTATTAAACTATGACCTATTACTACTAACTAGATAGGAAATTGCATTCAGAAAGGATGTCAAATTTATGTTGTTCAAGTGGGTTATACCAACTGTAAGGATAAGATAACTTCCTTGGAAAACTTGGTAGTCATTCAAGAGTTTATTGATGTATTTCTAGAAGAAGTACTTGGGATGCCACCTAAGCGAGATATCAACTTTATCCTAGAATTAGATACAAACTCAATCCTTATATGAAGAAACCCTTATCGTATGAGTATAACTAAATTAAGAGAACTTAAGTAGCAACTTTAGGAGCTCCATGAAAAATGCTAGATTCACCCAAGTGTGTCACCTTAGGGAGCCCCTTTGTTATTCATAGGAAAAAAAAATGGTACTCTATGATTATATATTTATTATAGGAAGATGAGTAAGCTATCCATAAAAAAAAAAAATGCCCTCTACCAAGGATTGATGATCTATTTTATCAGGTCAGTGGGGCCAGCATGTTCTCAAAAATAAATCTATGATCAAGATATAATCAAATACGAATTAGCGATCAATACATTTGTAAGACAACATTATGAACTTGTTATGGCAATTATGAGTTTGTGGTGCTTCTCTTTGGGTTCACTAATGCCCCAAAAACATTTATGAATTTGATGGATGGTACATTTCAACCTAATCTAGAAAATTCATGTTAATTCACATTGATGATATTCCAATTTACTCAAAGAACTTAGAAGATCATGAAAACCATTTCAGAATAGTACTGCAAACATTGAAAGATAACCAGATATATGTTAAATATAGTAAGTGCGACTTCTACAAGGAGAAGAGCCAGTATTTGGGACACATAATTTCATAGGCAGGCATAGCCATGGATTCCGAGAAGATCAAAACTATAGTGGAATGACATGTACTAAAAACTTTTGCTAACATCTAGACCTTCATGGGGTTAGCTGGATACTACGATTGGTTTATAGATGGGTTTTCTAAAATTTCCTGCCCTATAACTTCATTGCAAGATAAGGGAAAGGCTTTCAAGTGGACAACATAGTGTCAACATAGTTTTGAACATTTAAAACACTTGTTGAAAAAAACCCCCATTTTGAAGGTGGGAGATCTAGAGAAAGAGTTTATTGTTTGAACTTATTCTTGCAAGGAAGACATTGAAGGGGTGTTGGTGCATGAAGGTAGGCTCATAGCATACGAGTCCCACAAATTAAAGGATCATGACCAACGATACTCTGCCTCAGACTTGGACATAACTTTAGTAGTCCACGCCCTAAATATATGGTGACATTGTCTATTGCGAAATAAATTCCTATTAATCACTCATCACAACACCTTGATGAGTATATTTAAACAACCTAACTTAAATGCTTTCCAATCTAGCTAGACAAATTTTATGAGTGAATTCGATTTTGGTATAATACACCTTAAATAGAAAGAGAATTGAGTGGTTGATACATTAAGAAGAAAACTACATTGTGTGTATGTGATCAGGAAATCTAGTGTTTATGTAGAGCTGCTAATCCCACTAAGACGAGTAGCTATCTTAGAAACAAACAGATTGAAGTTACTTTTGCTTTCCTTTACAAGAAGTAGATAGGAGCTTTCCTTTATAAGAAGTAGATAGGAGAGGAGGAAAGAATACCAACCTCGACTGTTCGCTTGGTTTTCCTCTTGTTCCTTCTCCCTTTTGACAGATGTTTACTGCTCTTCCCTTGACCACTTTTCTTCAAAGAGTACCTATAAAGTCAAAGCATCATAATACCTTCAAAGCGGAGAGATCTACACTCATAAACAATACAGGACCAGATATATATTGACCACATCCATGCATATATTAGCTAACACACAAGAATGTGGAGGAAAACTTGAATAGATTTAATTATATAGAGGTTAGAAGAGAGGATTACAACCCATTGATCTAACCCAGCGTCATTCTCCCAGCATGAAAGCCCTCCTTCACCTCATGAAAATCTTAGATCACCCAACACTATGATATTGCACCAGGAAACGAACAACACTTCCTTACAAGATACAAGATTCCAGCCTCTGGATCTCTTGGATGAGGGATCCATATATAGATGATTGTAGGGGGTTGAGTCAGCTTATGGGATTTTGATTAGTGTCCTCTCTCTGATAGTTCTTGATTCCACTTAGAGATTGATGATCTCTTACTCATCCCTGGGTGAATTCAGAGAGGCAAGTGTCACAGGAGAAGTTTTTGGAAGATTCCATGATCATGCCCCTTGCAAACTGTCTCTGCCATTTGTCTACTCTCACCCATCGCACCGTATAGAAGGGCTTTCTAGTATGCATCACGCCTTTTACATTGAGCAGGTGAGATGCATCACACCCTCTACACTGAGTAGTCTGTATGGTCCAGTTTTGACCAGTTCTGAGTAGTTTTCTGTGGAGAACTTCTTGATATGATGTAATCAGCTGACCTCGTTCCTTTAGGGTATGAAACAACACTTTTAGGGACTTAGAAGACCTTGGTTTATGGACATATGTGATTGGGGTTGCAGTGCCCAAGTATGTCTATAACAGTTTCCCCCTAAAGCATGAGGTCGTAGATCTTTGATGTCAGGTGAAATGATTTATCATGAGGATCTGAGGTTCTTTCGAACTGGAAGGCGACCTGTAATAAGATACAATACAATAAATTATCTTCATAACATTTTCATGATCTAGCTGAGGCGGGAATTCCCATGCTCAACTTTATAAATTTATTTTCATGTACATAGGACAGAGAACCATCTGTGTGGCAGACTGATGATTCTAGTAGAGCCATCATCCTTTGATTTGGATGATCATCTGTGCAACAATGATGTACAATTGATGTCTTTATTTTCTTGAATATATCACAGCCCAAAAGGATGAAACTAGATCCGGGGTCTTCAAACTCGTCCAATCTTCACTCGAAGTACAAGTCGATCCAGGTGAAAAATGTTCTGGAGTTGAACATGGAAAGACATCACCTGATTACTAGCCAATGATGTAAGCTATTAACAAGCACGAGAGGAATCACCGATAATGATGATGACCCTCAAGGTACTGTAGTACAATTCATGTGGTGTGAAAAAGGGACTTGGTGTCGAACACCACGAAAAATATTTCGGTCGAACTCCATTGATGTCAACATGTCGCCGGAAGTGAGAAACTTGCCATTGACGAATGCAAGCTTCAAAGTACTGAAAGGGTTGTTCCTAGGTCGACTTCTTGGATAATGAGATGTCATTGACAAGAAGTGACCCATCATAGGAGGGCCTTAATGAATCCCACATCTACAACATGGAATGGAGCAAATGATTTTATGGAGGTGAAAATGATCTGATGATACAGGGGTTAGGGTGGCGGTCATGAAAGGATGGAGTGTGAAGGTATTGCAGCGGATGAGACACGGGATGGGTTGGTGAATTATCTCATCGAATTCTCTTGAGAATATCGGCGACATTGAAATGGATTGGTAGCGTTAACCACAAAGATGGATGGTACGGTGGACCAATGGTAATATGACTGGTGAATGGAATAACCCAACCTGACTCAATCATGGTGATGGAGTGAAAGTGTCATGTTCAAGAGTGACTCACTACCAATAAAGTTTCTTCAAGTTTTCTTCCCAATTTTCCCGAGTCATTTTCGACCAGTACCTCTTTATTTTTGTCAAGCTTGAGGAGGATAACATATGCTTGTTCTATAATTTTCCCTTCGGGCAAACCCATCACTATGTTTTAACGAGCCTAGCGACAGTGAAACTCGTTCTTGTCTGCATGGACAAGTTTTTCGCTATTGGTTTTGATGAATTTAATGACAAAGACAACTCGGTCCTTTTTCAATTTTAGAGAGTCTGAAAAGGGACAGAAAGAAAACTCTAGTAATTCTTTTTCGTCATATAATCCCTTAAGTCTAAAAAAGTATAAAATAATACGAAATGGATGAATTTTCAATAGTTTTAATGAGCTGAACAAGACAAGCGCTCGATCTTTTTGTGTAATAATCCCTCAGGTCCAAAAATATTAAAAGCTAGAGGAGGGATAGCACTCTTGGTAGCTTTAATGAGCTGGAGAGGCCAACTGCTTGGCAATATTTTCATATTTTACGAGTCAGGTGAAAAGAGCTTAAAGGAGACTCGTCTTTGAGGAACGAGTGATATATTCGGGTAGCTGCTAATTTTAGGTAAGGTTTGGAATTTTCCAATCACGACAGTGTCACAAGGATGGCTAACTGAATCACTCTTCGTAGTTGTTCCTCAAAAGGGTAAACAATAAAATGGAGGCGCATGATTGGCTAAAACAGAGCAGAGGTGATGGCAGGAACATGACCAGGGCTCAAAAGCTGATGATAATGCATTCACAATGGCTATTTACTGGAGGTTGGTTCATTTTTTAACGAGCTTAAACTTTGGGGGAACATTTTCTCATTACTTAGGTTTAATTTTTAACGAGCTTGAACTTTGCATAAAAACTGCTCATGATAATGGTCATTGATATGTGACCCATTGTTAACACTATGTTCTTTTGATGGTCATACTACCTATTCAATTGCTCCATCAAATTGATTAGAAATGAAAATACATGTTTGAAAAATGAGTTAAAACACTAATACCCTACTCGAATTACATGAAAAGTAACTTAAAAGTGGTTTTTACCCCTCATTTTACCATTTCATTTGAACTTGCGATTGTTGGAGATTTGGAGGTGTTTTTCCCCTTGATTTTCACTAGCTGATTCCAGGAGATTCTGTGGATGATTCTTGGCGCCATCTGGATGAGGTAGGAGATAAACTTGTGCTCTTTAGCTCCATTCCTTTCTTTTTGAATTCTGAGCATGTTTCCCTATCTTCCTGAGATTCTATGGTTTGAACAATTCGCTCTGCCCTGTGTACATCGAAAGGTGCAATGCATACTGGGCAGGCCACTAGCCAGTTATAGTACATAGCTAGGGTGCGATGGGCGCAAGGAGGGACCTTTATGCACTGTTTTTTCATAGAAATTTTGCCTTTTTTTTTCCAAATCAGGATCCTGACTCTTCTCTTGTTTGTTTTCAGAGATTCATTGGAGCAAATTGGTTGCTACATGGTGAGAATGTGAGCATGAAGAAGAGGACATGGTTTCTTTACATGATTCAGGTACGGTAACTGCATTGTGGAACTGTGGTTTGCTCAAGTTCTTCCGCATCTCTAGCATGAGGCAACAAATCAACTTGTTGCAATATTTCCTCGATGCATGGGATCCTACCAACCAAATGTTTCAAATTAGTGGCAAATCCATCCCCTTGAATATTGTGGACATCTATTTTTGACTGGTTTATCGAGGCGTGGTGCTCCTCTCTCATTATTAGGTTCCGCCCGTGGGGGCCAATCCGTGAGGGATTATATTTGCCAATACTGTAGAGAAGGATCTCAGCCGAGTAGGGATGAAAATATCAACATCTGAGATGTCACTGACCGGTCTTTGAAGACCATCTTGTTCAACTTTGCTAGACTAGATGGCAGTGTGGCTCTTCACTTGGCCAACAGGTCCTATATGCAGTATGTCTTAGAATGCCTTGAACCGAAAGTGTTCAACTAGTGTGATGCAGTACTCCCTGTAATAAAAGAACAAATTACTAAGGTGAAAAATGTGTGATCTAATAACTTTGGCTATTGTTCCATTTTCATTGCTTTTGCCTTGGAGAAGATCCCACTGATGTAGCCACAGTACATTTCATTTGGTTTGCCGCCACTGACCGAGCCACGGATGCAGAGATGGGTTGACCTTATGGCTCGACATGTTGGTCAGCCATAGGTTTCTTTCTTTGATGCTTTCTTTGAGTGGTTCAATTGTTAGGAGATGGTTTACGCCGAGTGTCCATATGCTGGTATGTATTTCTGGGGTGACCCAGATTTGGTGCTGCCTGCTGGTGAGAAACAGAGTGATATAGGTAAAATTTCTAACCATATCCCTATTTATTGCTTTTATAATGTTCCCATGCTTTCTTTTATCAATACTAATCAAGACTCATGTGCTCATGCAGATATCGGACCAGTGCGACCAACAGTGCACTTAAGAGCACCAGCTGCCATTCCAGCAGGAGAGGCTGTAGGGAGGGTTGTCCTTCGCGACTTGGATGTGGCTGAGACTCTTGTAGCATTGCAGGATCAGATGGAAGGCCTCACTCTTGGTATCCCAGATGTGAGGACTAACGAGCTGCCTCTGAGATTACAACGACATACTACTGGCGTGTCACGTCGATGGACTAGGCTTTTACGCATGATTGCATAGGCGGTGACTTGTTATCACCAGCACCATTAGACTAGGGTGCCCCCTAGTATTCTGAGTTTTTGGGTCATTTGACTGATTTTTTCTCGGACAAGGAACACTATGTGCAAACCATAAATAGTTATATATATATTTTTGATTTTCGGAGCTTCATTTTGGTTAAGTTACATGATCCTGAAGCAAATATTGATGAAATGCTTTTCCTTTAGAAATGTCGCAAATGTCTATCTAACACATAATTTGCCAATGAATCTGTTAATGTGTTTAAGATTCTAGAAATATGCTGATATTGGATTGAATCGAATTGTCTTTCCAAAATATTGACCCTTAGGAATATGCGATAGATATCTGGATTCCATACAGAATAGATACCAGTGAGCTGTAGAATGACGAGCTATGAGTCTAGCCTAACAACCAGTCAATGTATGTCACATGCGATGGCATTAGAGAGGATCTATATCAACGCGCTATATTCAGGGATGTTGTTCATTGATCAGATAATACATACCCCTCTGAAACTCACTAGCCTGCCACTTGGATCAAAAATGGCCCATGCCGCAGAAGATAGGTTCCGCGAACTACGGCTTGCTCCATCGGCATATCCAACAAATGATTCCAATAGGTTCGACATTTATAACAAATGAAAAAGTGGATTATCTAACCAAAACGATTTCTCTTAGCTAAACTAAAAATGTAACAAAAGCATAGGGGTTACTATACTAAGTCAAGCATAGTAACGCTTAAGGTACAACCCGTTGCGGGGTTGCGCCAGTGGAATCCCATCATAATCCACTAACCCGTAGGCTCCTTTTTCTAATACACAATTAACAATATAGGGGCCCATCCATAAAGACTTGAACTTACCTTCTCCTAACTTGTTAGAATCCTGGTCGTAAAGTAAGACCTAGTCGCCTTCTGAGAAGACACGGGGTTTGACATTCTTGTCAAACTACACCTTGAATCGTTTCTTATGGGCTTCATTAGCCAAGGCGACATCACAATGGGTTTCATCCAACTAGATTAATCCCAAGAAATGAGCCTCCTCTTCTGAAGTTCCAGGGATAAGGTCATCTGCGAGCTTGAGGGATGAGATTTCACACTGAATTGGTAAGATTTCTTCTAGGCCATACAACAATTCAAAGGGTGTAAATCCAGTCGCATTCCCTACTGATGTTCGGTATGCCCATAAATCTGAGTACATGATCAGGTGCCAACTCCGTTTATGGACTCCAATCATCCTTTGCAACATGCACATCAGGACCTTGTTGATTGCCTCAACTTGTTCGTTAGCTTGTGGACAATACAGAGTAGAGCTATCGTGGGACAGTCCTAATTTGGCAGCCAACTCAACCATCATGTGATTGCGAAATTGCGATCCATGATCTGTGACTATAGCTCATGGAACACCGAATCTAGAGACTACATGATTGAAAAAGAAAAGAGCAGTCGTTTCGCCACTGTTGTCTAATGTAGGCATCGCCTCAGCCCATTTGGTAAAATTGTCTACTACGACTATAATATACCCATGCCCCCCAGCCGAGGTGGGGTTACATGTCATGAAAGCTATGCCCCATTTGGTGAATGGGCCAATAGCGACTACCGGCTATAGAGCTGCGGGTGGAATTCTAGTTTTGCGATCGAAGATTTGACAAGCATGGCAACTTTTGACTGTGGTTATGAAATCCTTGAACATTGTTGGCCAGAAGTATCCTGCTCATAAAATCTTTTGAGCCATAACATAACCAGATTTATGCCCCCCACATGTGCCTGAATGACAATCATTCACGATTTTTTCGGCCTCCTCATGGGTGAGGCACCTCCGCAGAACTGTATCGATACCATGATGGTATAACGTATCATCGAAAATCATGTAGTCTTTTGCTTGGTAACGAGTACGCCGCTGTTCTGGATAGGAGGTATTAGACCTATATGTTTGGGTTTGGAGATAAATGATTAATCTCCATACCACAGATCGCTTGAAGATATCAGAAACAAAGATTCAGCCACGATTGTTGTATAGGATGTTGAATCATTGGACGACAATGGGAGATCACATAGTAACTCCGCGAAAACTAGATCTTTCTTTGATTTGGATTTTACAAATTCCAGATCAAACTCTTGCAAAATTGCTATCAATTTGGAATATTTTCCCCCCAGTAACCGTCGCGATAAGATATAAGTCATGGGGTTGCAATATGACAAAATGGTAGTTTTTCGAAAGAGGATGTAGTGTCGAAATCTCTGTATTGCCTGAATAGCTGTGAGAGCTAGATTTTCAATATAGGAGTACTTAGTTTCTATATCATTTAAGTTTCGACTTAAATAATAAATTGGATGTTCAATTCAGTTGTCTTCTTGAACTAAAACCATTGCTATAGTCGTCTGTTGTAGCTAGATACAAGTTATAGTCTTTTTGATAATCAGGAGCATACATTAATGATGCTTTTATTATGGATTCCTTTAAAGCATCAAAGGAAGCTTGTGCAACCTGATCCTAGATGAAGGGTACTTATTTTTTCAACAGACTAGTATAACCTTTAGCAAGTTCAGCATAATTTGGAATGAACCTCCTTAGAAAGTTTGCTTTCCCTTGGAATTTCTGAATCTGAAGCAAATTTGAAGGTGGAGGCAAATCAATGATTGCCTGAACCTTACATGGGTCGAGGCGAATCCCATCCTTTGAGGCCACAAAGTCAAGTAAATGACCAGAACCGACACAAAACACACATTTGTGTGGATTGAGTCATATCTTGTAGTGTCAGCAACGTAGAAATATTGCTCTCAAATGTTGTGGATGATTAGTTCGCTTTCGCGAATGAGCCAGAAGATCATTGAGATATGTTTGAACGATGTTCTTGATGTCATGGAAGGCATAATTCATTTCCCTCTAAAATGTTGCCCCTGCGTTATTTAAACCAAAGGGTAGCTTGCGGTACGCGAATGTGCCCCACGAAAAAATAAATGCAGTCTTTGACTGGTCCTGTGGGCAGATATTTATTTGATTATACCCGGAAAATCCATCCATAAATGAAAAGATTTCACATCCGGTGCATTCATCAATTATCTGGCCAATGAAGGGCGTAGGGTAGTTGTCTTTTGGACAAGCTTGGTTTACATCCCTATAATCAATACACACTCTAATAGTTCCTTGTTTTTTCATTATAGGAACAATATTTGATACCCAATCGGTTAGAGGAACCGGGTAGAGAAAACTACCATGGAGAAGTTTTTCAACTTCCACTTTGATGGTAGTGGCTTTCTTGTGGTGCACCTACCGGAGTCATTGTCGTACTAGTTTGACATCTATATACATTTAATTTTGTGTTCAACTATGCTCGATTCAATGCCTGGCATTTCTTCATATGACCATGCAAAGACATCTCTGAACTCACGAAAGAGAGCATAATATATTTCCAGTTCTGAAGGAGAACAAGATTTGTCGACATGAATATTCTCTACAAAATTTGGTTGGGTCGAGCTATTGATGGTCATAGTCTCTTCATTATTGGATAGGTTATGCTTAGAATCTGCCGTATTTACAGTATTTGATAGAAAATCAAAAACTGAGGGATGATCAAGGTCACAGGAATTATCTTCCTTACAGTTCAGAAGATGGGAACGATGGTGGTAATCTTCCCATGGTGCCTCATCAATCATCATTGACTAAACAATTCCTGCATCTATAGGATGTACTTTCGACCAAGGATCTGAAGGGGTTCCATATTCCTTAGATCTATCTATCCAAACGATTGACGAGCATTGATTTGGGTTCGCCTCCCATGTCGAAAACATTGATTGCTACAATATTTCTATTGGGCTTGGAGGCAATACCTCACGATGATCCATGCTAACATCGTGATGGGATATCTTTTGAATGGAAGATACCATATTGCAGGTTCCTACCGTGGCTACTTCCGCCAAATTGTTTGGAGGCTGTAGGGAAAAAGTCCCCTTTAATGTAGGGTCTTTTAGTAGGCCTACTCCGATATTTTGAAGCGAATGAGGGCTTCTGTGGATCATCGAAATTCTTCCTGTAACTTGTGAACTATTGGGGAGAAATTTTTGTTGGTCGATGATTGTAATTCCTCCTTGGAAAGGAAATGAAATATTCCTGAAGTATGTCAGCACAACTGTAGCTATAGCATATATCTAGGGCCTTCCTAGTAGGATGTTGTAATCGAGGTTTCCATCGATAACTTCAACAACAATTTCCACTGTCTTGCCCCCAGTTCGACTTGCAAGTTACTTAAAATCCTAAAAGGAGTGTATGTTCATCCATCAAATGCTTTCAACTTCATTGACGATCACGACAAGGGCGGTGAGCCCAAAAGTTTCTTGTAGCTCATCAAAATAATATATGTAGATGCTTCCTCATCAATAATCATTCAATGAACAATTTTGTTGAAGGCTTTCACTTGAATAAGGAAAGTAAGTTGAGCTGGTAACTAAGGGTCATATCCTTTATAATTAAAGGCCACAAGATTGGAATCCTCTGGGTCAATCCCACCTATTGTTGATAATAGAGCTTGCTTTTGGGAGGGGCAATTTTGCAATACCTCAAGTGTCAACATAGCAGATGGTGATTGGGCCAGGTCCTCTACTATATTATAATTATGTGTTGTTCTCACACGAGGATTAAATGTCGATTTGTGTACTACTCCCTTTGGCGACTTTATCGTTAGCTCACTAGGTTGATCAGTAGCCTTGTTGTTCGACAACTGTGGATTCCCGTAATCTTTATTCCTTATCGATATGAAAGCATCATTTTTCTATTTTGAATTGGAAAACATAAGCATTTGGGATGGGGAAA
Organism: Pinus taeda; assembly: GCA_000404065.3. NCBI lineage: Eukaryota > Viridiplantae > Streptophyta > Pinopsida > Pinales > Pinaceae > Pinus > Pinus taeda. The sequence goes on from APFE030970064.1 coordinate 66,375, forward strand.
CATTGTCACTAGCAAACAGATTGATTCCTGGGTTTGGAAATGGATCAGTCGATACTGCTGAGGTTTTTGAACTCTTAAAAAGTTTGTGGACTTCAGCTTTATGAGGACATTCTCTCATCCAATGATCTTCATCGCATATCTAACATCCTACAGGGGGTTTCCTTTGCCCATAATGGTTTGCAGAATGTTTCTCAGGAGATGACTTATCCTATTTCTTCTTTTTCTGTTTGTTTTTCTTCTTGCCTCCTGGTTTCTTTGTCTCTTTGCCTTTATCAGTTGACACAACATTCACCTCCGAGGCGAGAAGTTCTTCATTCACATTTTGACCAGAAATCTTACGTGATTTCTTGTTTGTAGCCTTTGTCGATTTCGTAGTTGTCGTACCTATCACGCCATCACTAGCATGAGAGTCCTTGTTTGATTTAGGAGGAGGAGGAATGGAAAATTCTGGTCTAGGAGCATCAGGGATTTTTTCATAGAGAGTGCTAGACTGAGTATAAATCAAGTCTAGATATTGTGCACGAGCAATGACTTGCTCTTCAGTGACAACCCCTCCCTTTGCCACATCTTCTGTTATAGAAGGTCACAATGACTTAATAAACCATTCAGCTAACAGCTAATCAGGAACATATGTTTTCACCATTCTACGACGATGCTTGCACTCATGGATATGATCAGATATGTGAGTGGTTGTTTTCCGTTTGAAATTGGTAACAAGATTTGTTCTTGTTTCATACCTAATGGGTAATTGAAAATGGGTTAAAAAGGTTGTGGCTAGGGTTCTAAAGTTATCAAATGAAGCTCTTGGCAATTCAATGTACCATTTTGTTGCCAGACCAATTAACGTTCTCTGAAAAAGGTGAAACCTAATTGAATCATCGTTGAAAGTGTTGGATGAACACCATAGATGAAAGGTTATCACATGATTCGATGGGTCTTCACTTGGATTTCCATTAAATTTAGGAATATCTGACAGAAGTTTGTGAGGAATCACTGGCCACCAAGGGGCATAAGCAATTGGATTGTTTGTTAGCCGAGTTAGATCTGGTAACTCTAAAGTCGCCATGAAGGGTAATTGCTAATTCAGGTTCAGAGAAGCATACCCAGGATAGGATGGTATTGCCTGAGCAGTGGGTCTTTGCATACCAGCATAATACATTGGATGAGCATAACCATTAGAAAATGATTGATGTTGACCATTTTGAATATACAGTTGCCCATTACTTGCAAATATTTGTTGCTTAGATCCTTGGTAAGCTTGTTGGAATTGCGACTATTGATATTGCAGCAGCCATGGTTGTGAAACCATGTGTTGTTCTCCAATACTGTCCATTTGACCAAGATGAGGGGTAATAGTACCCATTTGAACCTAGGTCGCTCCTGTTAGGGAGCCACTAATCGGTGATTGCGGCTATGTCGAGGAGACAGGAGGTTGTTGTATTGCAACTTGAGAAACTTGAGGTTGACATACAACATGCAATGCTTGGACTTGCGACATTGCCACAATGACCAGTGTAGTGAGGATGTTCGATATAGGTAAACGTTTTTGCATTGAGTATACAACCCTTGTTTGTTGAGGCAGTATTGGCACCCAACTTCTGGATATAATTCCAGCATGACCCGGATTGTTGCAAACTCCCATATGGTTGTTCTCCTGGAGGAAACAATGAAAGGGTATATTGCCCCCCATATGGTGGCAATCCAGTGCTCAAAGGAACGATTGGCCTCTGGGGGTAGGACTGCGCAAATTGATACTGTTGCGAAGGATCAATTTGTTCAGACTCAACATAATAGATTCCAGATATTATTCCGGATGAACAAATGGGAACAGACCATACTGTCGAAACAGTCCCTGGATGGACCCCATCTAGCAGTTGAGAGTTATTTCGGACATATGGTATACCGATGAACATTGTTGGAGTTGTGGCAGGAGGTTCTGATGTTGCTGCATCAGATGACACAGTCCTAGATGTTGATGGTTCTTTAGACATGTCTAGTCTATCCAAGAGATTTCCTAGTGATTCTACGTGAATTTGCAATGAAGAGAGACTAACTTCTAATGAAGAAGGGTATAGGGTCATCCCGGCTCCAAAATGCAATGGAGTACTGGACGAAGGATCTTCCACAATCTCTTCTATAGCAATCAAACCAGGTGGGAGAGGTAGACCGTCAGGTCCATAAAATATTTCTGGTGCTGAAGAAGGTATAGGTTCTGTAGCGACAGATGTTTGGGGAATAACACCTTCCGAATCAGCTGTAGATGGAGCCGGTTTAGGATTAGAAGTGTTTATCGTCACACAAGGATTAGTTCTAATGTCCTCTTGTGGCTGTAGAATTTATTCTGTAGAGGCAAGGATACCAAAAATGGTTGGAGTAACTAGAGTCTCTGAGGATGTCGGAACACTTGTTCTAACCAAACCAAGGGACTTTGATATGGTTAAATGAGTTCACTTTGTCCGGAATAGTTTTGTTTCCGAAGTCAAAGATGGTTTACTTCTAAGTCTCCGCGAATGATGGGATTTTGATCGACTTTCTTCCACAATTACAGATTACTTGATCAAGTAAAAATAAAAGGGAAAAAATGATTCCGAATTTAATGAATTTTAGACGCTTTGACACAACTTTCTTTTTCAATTTTTAAGAGTCAAGAAAAAGAAAAAGATAACTCTAGTCACCTTCGATTTTTAATGAGCCTGAAGTGACAAGTGATCAGATGGACCTTTTCCTTTAAGGAGTCTAAAAAGGAATGAAAGAGACTACTCAGGAAATCTAGATAGAGGGATTACCAAACCAATCGCAAAATTGCAAAATACTTTTTACAGTACGGTAGTTAATCTTCTTGAATGCTATGTTCAATGCATTGCGATTGATAGGGTGGCACACACAGCTTCCTAAGGATAAAGTATGTAGCCTGTTGTGGTCTCCCAATAGATACTCGATGGTACATGGGAGCACAAGTCTGTATTGGCACTTTTCATCTCAAAGAGGAGGAATCACCCAACCTACAATGAAAGCGATAGTTACTAGGCTTTACGAGGCCAGAATATGTCTCTAGCCTAGACTTCTAAATGTTGTGCGTTAGCTTCCAAAGCATTTTTATGTTCATTGAATTTATTTTACAGTTGATCTTTCTTAAGAATTTTGCCTTTCAGGTTCACCGCGTGATGTAGATATACAATTCCTAAAATTCAATATAAGATGATAAACAATCGTTTGATCTTCTTTTTGCAATCAAAATCCTAGCTACTAAGGAAAGATAAATGAGATTCTTTTCAACAAAGAGCAGAGAGCACATAGTAGATGCATTGTCCTAAATCAAAATCAACAAGCAGTCTAAATGAAAATTCATGTGCATGTATTTGTTTTTTCTTTCTTAATGTGTGAATGACAAAAATAATGCTAAGTCCAAATTTGAATTATTTCAAGCAACAATACTAACGATTTTCTTTTCAAAAAACGAAAGGAAGATAATGACGACACTTTGCGATTTTGAATTGAAAATTTCTTTCGTCACTTGAAAAACCACTAATTCAAATCAAATACAAGAGTAACAGTGTAATCAATCATCAAGAACAATACAATTATTTTCTTTTACTGAAAATGACACTTGCGACACTTTCAAACCAAAAGAAGACAGCTTGATTACACTACTTCTTTGTAAAAGAGGACTGTAAATGGAAAACAATACATGAAAACATTTATAGTTCTTTGTACTATGGAGGCTGAATCATGCAAAGGAAGGGAGTTTCCACAGAGGTATACTGATCACAGACAGCAAAACTCCTAAATAAAGCCGAAGAGAGTGAACAAGAAAACAAAATCTATAAGCAGAAGAGGTCTTATTTGATCATCGCACCTGTAACACAAGGAAAGTGTGATGCATCTCACTTACTACACATGGGAGGTGCGATGCATCCAGATTCCCAAGAGGAGAAGGTGCGATGGTCCAGGAATGAGACTTCAACTTGGTTCCAGGTAACAATTTGTAGCTTAGTTCAAGGATTTAGGCCGAGCAAATGATAGTCAGTAAATGAAAATCATAGGGGCTGATCTAATGAGGTTACTTGAGCCACCACCAGGGAAATTAGGATGTTTGCAAATCAATTGTTCAATTTATAAACAAAACCCAGAGATAAACTGAAGCAACATTGATCTACTTTGCACTTGCATAGCGAATTCAGTTCGAAGGCTCGCTGGCTTGACTTCAGGATTTGTTTGTAAGTTTATAAAGTAAACAAATATAGACAGCAAACAAACTAGTCGCTCCCCAGCAGAGTCGCCATTTCGTTATCAGGAAATCTAGTGTCTATGCAGAGCTGCTAGTCTCACTAAGATGGGTAGCTATCTTAGAAACAAATAGATTAAAGTTACTTTCGCTTTCCTTTATGACAAGTAGATAGGAGAGGAGAAAAGAATACCAACCTCGATCATTCGCTTGGTTTTTCACTTGTTCCTTCTCCCCTTTGATAGATGTTTTCCGCTTTTCCCTTGACCACTTTGCTTCAAAGAGTACCTGTAAAGTCAAAGCATCATAATACCTTCAAAGTGTAGAGATCTACAGTCATAAACAATATAGGAGTAGATATATATTGACCACATACATGCATATATCAGCTAACATACAAGAATGTGGAGGAAAAATTGAATAGCTTTATTGATATATAGGTTAAAAGAGAGGATTACAACCCATTGATCTAACCTAGCATCATTCTCCATGCATGAAATCCATTCTTCACCTCATGAAAAGCTTAGATCACCCAACACTATGATATTGCACCAGTAAACAAACAACACTTCCTTACAAGATACAAGATTCCAGCCTTTGGATCTCTGGGATGAGGGATCCATATATAAATGATTTTAGGGGGGTGAGTCAGCTTCTGGGATTTTGATTAGTGTCCTCTCTCTGATAGTTCTTGATTCCACTTGGAGATTGATGATCTCTTGCTCATCCCTGGGTGAATTTAGAGAGGTAAGTGTCATAGGAGAAGTTTATGGAAGATTCCATGATCATCCACCTTGCAAACTATCTCTGCCATTTGTCTACTCTCGCCCATCGCACCCTACAGAAGGGATCTCTGGTACGCATTGCACTTTTTTCACTGAGTAGGTGAGATGCAATGCACCCTCTGCACTGAGCAGTCTGTATGGTCCAGTTTTGACTAGTTCTGAGTAGTTTTCTGTGGAAAACTTTTGGGAGATGATGTAATCAGCCGACCTTGTTCCTTTAGGGTATGAAACAACACTTTTAGGGACTCAGAAGCGCTTGCTTTATGGAAATATGTGATTGGGGTTGTAGTGCCCAAATATGTCTATAACAGTGTACTAAATTATTTATATCCAAACATAATCAATTTTTTATGAGAATATTAAGGAAGCTTCCCATAAAGACCCTGAATATGACTTCTTGTGGGAAAAATCTTATTAGACACATAAATCTGGGAAATATTCTAATTATGGTTTAGTGAAAATTTAGTTTAGTCAAATAGTGAAAATTTGTTGACTTTTAAAGTTCAGATATATGTCCCTAACCAGATCTCTATTAAAAAGCTTATGTTAGATGAATTTCATAGGATTTCGTATGCTGCCCACCCTAGATATCAAAAGTTGTTTTTTGTAATAAAAAAAAATATTACTTTTGTACATGTATGGGAAAATGCATTACTGAGTATTTGGCTAAATTCCTGGAGTGCTAACAAATCAAGGCAAAACACCAACACCCTGTTAGGTTACTCCATCCACTGCCTATCCCTGAATGGAAATCAGATACAATTACTTTAGACTTTATTATAGGTCTGCCTAAATCTAAAATGTAGAATGATTACAACATGGTAGTAGTGGATAAATTGAGGAAAAAAACCATTTTATGACAGTTAAATCTACATAAAAAATGGTTGAAATTGCTTATATATTTATGAAAGAAATATTCTAGTTACATGGTATAACAATGTGGTGATTTCAGATAGGGACATAAAATTTACCTCAACATTTTGGAAAGCCCTTTTCACAAGATTTGGCACACAGATTCAGTTTAGCACTACATACCACCCCCAAATGGATGGGAAGACTAAACAAGTAAACCAAGTGCTCGAGGAGATGCTAAGAACGTATGTGATGCAGCAAGAAACTAAGTGGGAGGAATACCTCCGATTAGTTGAATTTACATAGAACATTAACTACCATGAATTACAGCCAATGAGTCCATTCGATGTGTTGTATGGGAGGAAATACAAAGTACCCATACATTGGAACAACCCTAAAGACAAATTGGATTTAGGACCAGATATGTTAGCTAGCATGGAAAGGGCAGTAACTAAAGTTTGTCAAAATTTAAAATCCACCCAGGATAGGATAAAATATTATGTGGATATGAAAAGTACCTACATGGAATTTCATGTGGGAGATCTTGTACTTACAATTTAAGCCTAGGATAAGCACATTGCGGTGGGATGTTTGTGCTAACTTAGCACCCTGATATTGCGGACCTTTCCGTATTATGGAAATAATCAAACCAATGGCATAAAAACTTTCATTACCTAGTCATATACGGGTCCATAATGTATCTCATGTTTCATTGTCAAAGAAAATTTCTATGATCGTAGGCAAGTGATTAACAAGAAAAATGTGCAGGTAAAATTTAATTTGTAATATGTACTGTATGAATATATATCTAGAATGTGATCATGGCAAGTTATGGTTATGTGCATGTCGAACTAGATGGGGAATTCCTTCTAAAGCCTCTACATATTCTTGATCAGAGAGAAATAATGTTACGGAGGTGATCTATCACCCAAGTTAAAGTGTAATGGAATAATTTTAGCCCAAAAGAGGCCACTTGGAAGGATGAGGACTTTATGCGAAAGGCCTACCCTAATTTGTTCTAGAATACTGAGTTGAACACTGAGGATGGTATTTCACAGAAGGGAAGGGAGATGTAACACCCCTGTGAATATTTTACTATTTACTACTATTATTTTTTTTTTTTTTTTTTTTTTTTTTACTTTATAGACACAATGACTCTTGACTTGGTAAAGAGGCCTAATGAGGCCTTGCATTTAAAAGGAAATCAAATTGAAGGAAACGATAACATGTTTTGGAGGCCACAAGGGTGGAAAAAAAAGAGATAAATAAACGGAAATTAATTTCAAGAAATGAATTTTTAAAACCTTGAGATAGTTAGGGACAGAGAGGAAGAAGGAAACTCCATTTTAGTGGGAAAAATAGGATCTAAGCATAAAAAGTTAAGGCTCGAGGGTTGAGAGAAAAGAAGATCTGAATTGATACCTTACATAAGGAGATGTGAAGGTGGGTAGGACACTGTGAGACTAAGGTGTCCTTGAGCTGGACTTAGAACTAGTGGAACCCTTGGATGAATCCTTGAGGGTTGAGCTCTCAACTAGACATGTGTGGTCTTGATTTTGAGAACTATCTAACTGAAGATTGAATTCCTAAATTGTTTGGAAGGGAAGAAGATCGAGGGGAGACTAGACACCATTTCTAGTGTCATGGTTGCGTGGTGAAATCTTCTTAATAGATTCTATCAGAAACATCAAATAAGAAATAAATAAGTGCTTTATAATACATTATTTCCTTATTATTTCAGGACAAACTTTGTGTTGTATTGGGAATTAGTACTTTTATGAAATTTACACCTATTACAAACATTGGAAGATTTTTCCTAATGCTAGAATGAAATGATTCTGTAAATTTATAGGAAGTTAAATATGTGAAAATTGATACATTTCTTTGAATATTAATCAAATTAATCCTTGTTATAGGCATAAGGGAAATGTAAGACAACCATACAGAGAATAAATTCATTGTTTAACAATAATAAATGTGTAAAAAAGTTGGACAAGATGAAGATGAGCTAGAAACAAATAATTATTTACATAAATGTAAATTAGACAACGAGGTAGAATATTAGTTTAGTTTTGGACTAGACTTAGAAAAGGTTCTGGTTAAGGTTGAATCCTTAATCTAAGTCATTAAGCAATCGAGAAACATGGTTGAGGAATTAAGGTAAACATCATGAGGTTGTCCATGTGAGTTCCAGGTGACCCTAGGTCCAAGAATGCTACCGACATTGTAAACCCAAAATAAAAAGAAAATAAACCTAATGTTTTCGAATACAAGAAATGAGAATTTATTATGGTTAACTAAGAAAACATTTCTAGTCTTTCATAGTATCGAGAGAAGGAAAATAACATTAACTTGTTTTTCGAAGATAATACCCTCATATAAAGACCATCATAATCATAATCATATAGTGTAAAGCTAATTGACAAGAAATTATGACGCAGAGAATCAATAAAAAATATTTAGGAAACATGAGAAGTTCGTTCATTTCTGTATGATCTAATAATACAATTTATTCACAAATTGTCTACCACAAATTGCATAAAAAAATGGAATAAAACTAAGTAAACATTCATTCTGAATTTGTTAAAAATTAATTACATAAAAGATAGAGTTCAAATCCATAACAAGGGAACACAATTGTTCATGTTGATCTACTATAAACCATAAATTACAATAATAACCAGTAGAAAGGAGAAAACCTAGAAATGAAAATATAACTATTGTGCCTTGAAGGGAAAGAAAGCCAAAATTGGACTATGAGTGATTTAATGGAATCTGAGCCATTAGAAAACATGTAAACCAAATCTTACTGAAAAATTTATACTACATTTAACTATTAGATGATTAACAATTTAGGAGGGTCTTCATGAGTTGCAGAATGATCCATATCCTATATATAAGAGAGTCAAATTGGAACCATAACCCATGCAAGAAACCCTAGAAAGAAAAACTCGTACAAGACTAGAGATGATTAAGAACATGGAAGGAGAGAAGAATACTAAGTATTTGAACGTGTCTGTGACTGCTAACTCTATAGAAAATGAAAATATTGTAGGAGAATTTAACCTATAAACAAAAAGAAGAGTAGACGTCAATGAGGGTTTCAATTGGGAATAATTATATAGTAAATTCATAAGTCCTATGACCATTACCTATTTTAATAAATTAGGTTCCAATGCCTCGCTCCAAAGCCTGTGTTTTAGTTTAACAAAAGAATTATTACTAGTCACTCTTTTAAAAAAAATAGAGTACTACCATCTATTGGAAACAAATTACCCCACTATTAATACCTGCGTAGGTATCCTTGATTTTCACCCACTCCTTGCTAGTAGACAGGTACCTGAGGCATAGGAGACTACCTGTGAGGAAAAAAAATAAGGAATAAGTAAATAAAATAATGTTGGAAGAATCAAATTGACAAACAGAGAACAACACACTAAACTAGCATAAGAGGTGTTTACCTATAAGCGGGAGGTGAGATCATGGACAAATTCCTCCTGGTAGATGAATTTTAGTTGCAGAGCTTAGAAACCCTAACAGTAATTGGCTGAATGGGTATTGGCCTTAGAGCCAAAGGAGGATGTTTTTACCTCAATTGAACCCTCATTTCTCTTGCCTTCAGATCAAACCATGGATATATGGAGAGTGGATGCAGTTCCAAGCGTGCTAGTGGAAGGTGATGAATTCAAGGTATGGTACACAACATATTAATGTGACATATTCTATACAGGGTTCATCCCTTAGGTAAATTAATAATTGATTGTGCTCATAAGACTATGCTTAATTTCATACAATGGGTTGTGCACACGAACTGTAAATAACCTTGCACTGTTCGACTAAACTGACAATACTTAAATTATTCAGTTTGGCATTATAAATCATTAATGATATAATCTATGTTTTATTTTATCCTTAATATTCCATGCGTGCATTAATTATATAATCTATGTTCTATGTGTACATGGTAGTTAATAGAGAAAAAATAAATTATGTGGTTGTTTTGCATGTTACACATTTTGTGCAAAGACATGTCAGTTTTTTATCCTTTATCTACCTTAATTTAGACTTATTGCAATTTATGTATTCTCTAGTTTTATTTTATCTACTATGAACCTTTTCAAAATAAAAATGACATATTTTTGTTGGAAAATAAAATGAGTTCACATATATCTCTCAACCTGAATTCCAAGAAAGTACTTCATAAAGCCAAGCTCATTGATTTCAAAATCCATCTTCATGGTTGATTTCAAATCATCCAACAAAAAATTTATTATGTATATCATATAATAAACATTAAGTAAAATAATTAGAATATTACCTTATTGATATATTAAAATGTAAAGTCTAGGTTCATTGATTCTCTTTTTTTAGCCCATTGTTGGGAAAAAATAACCATTGCAACTATATTGAGCTTGTGTATCTCGCTTCAAACCATTTAAATTTTCTTTAATATGTAAACTTGACACTCTTGAATTGATTGAGTTCAAACCCTATTGGTTGATTAACATATACTTGCTCTTCTAAAATACCAATTAGAAGATCTAATGTGATAAAAACTATCATATTGGTGTCTAAGGTGTCTACTAGAGAAAAGGTTTCTCCATAACCAATGTTGATTTGTTGACCATGCCCTCTTCCAATATTTTTTGCTTTATGCTTTTCAATTTTTCCTTACTCATATAGGTTTCTTTTATAGAAACTTTTAAATCCAATAAATTTTTTCCCTATTGGAAGATCTACATGACCCCATGTGTTGTTTGTTTCAATTGCATCAATTTCTTCATTCATTACTTGAAACATTATATGGACATGTTCTGACTAATTAAGGTTCCTCTTCCATCTTCTATGTTCCCTCCTCATGTACAAAATTCTTCTATTACACTTTAACATGGAGAACTCCAGAGTAACGTTTCCCTCCTATCTAAAATTCTAGTGGCTCAACCTAGAACTCGCGTTCTGATTCAAGTTGGACAACATTCCAATTGATGGTACAATTTGGGTCATGAATATTTTTCTTTCAAAAAAATACATGAAATAAATTATCCACTTTTATATGGCCTAGTAGTGCTAGATGGTTGGTCGTTGGTCCTACTCTAGCTAGTATTTCAAATTCCTAGGTGTTAATTTAGCACATGCCCCCAATATCAATGGGCTCCTCTTTGATCTAAATATGATATAAACATGTTCCCCACATTATGTTCCTTGTGAATACTCTTCTGATATCCATAATTTTTTTCATCTTCCTTCACATGCTTTTAAATTCTATTTTACTTTTCTAACCACATACTCCATATCTTTTAAGAGACCAACTCCCAAAACCAATCTATCCTCTAGTTGACTCCATCTCAGTGCAGTATGACATTTAATTGATAAAGGAATTCTAAAAGACTCATTTTAAGAGATACCTTATTACTATTATCATAAAGATCTAGCCAGATGCAAGTAATCCTCTTGTTCAGAAGGTTGATCCATTGCATACATGCAAAGCATATCTTCGAAGATCTAACTAATTTTTTCAATCATTCCATTAGTTTGGGGGTACTATGTACTAATGGAATTCAACTGTGTACCTAATATTTTGAATAGGGCTTTCCAATTATTCATGTGAAATTAACATCTTTGTCAGACATGACTATTTTTGGTGCCCCATGAACTCTAAAATATATTTAATAAAAATATCAGCTATGTGAACATATTTGAATGTTTATTTCTTTAGTATAAAATGAAATTCCTTACTCATCTTATACAATACAAAAATGATAGAATCATGTTGTCTTCTAGTTCTCAGAAATCATGTAATAAAATATAAGGAGATAGTTTCCCATTTCCACTCAAGAATAGGTAAGGGATTTAATATCCCAACACAATGCTTATGTTCCAACTAGATTTTTTGACAATCTACACATTTTTCTAAATACTCAACAAATTTTACTTTCATCCATGTCTAATAATTTTTTTTTCTTGTTTTAGTTATAAGTTTTTTATAGCTTGGATGGGCTAAAAAGGGCTTCCTATGATCTTAATTTAGAATAAATTTCTTAAATATATCCAAATTTGGAACATAAAATCTTATTTTGAAAGTTAAAAAACCATCCCTATTCCAAGCATAATTCTTTTCACGGGTTTCAAATAGCCTCGAGTTTGGAACGTAATGTCAACACCCACTTAGCATTGACCCTTTTGGCATCAACCACATAGTGGATGATGTCTCAGCCATGGTGCCATGGGAGACTTGCTCAAACCATGCTACTATAGTCAGATGAGATTGCTATGTTTCTGTGATAATCGTGGGTTAAGTTACTATGTGAGAGTCATGAAATCTAACTAACAAACATATGACAACCATCTCGAGCACATGTACCATGCAAATTATCATATAAATTTATTCTAATTTGTTGTTTTACTATTAAAAATTTATAATATCAACATGAGAAAAACACCATACTCATACCAACTTCTCATGCTACACATATTATTAGAGAGTAGTGAACTACCATTATATAACCATGTAAATAGTAGCAATAAAACAAAATACGCATTCATAAGCATAGGTAGGCACAATCCATTAGCTCTTCATTATTTAGTGATATAAAAATATGGGTAGCGTTCTACAACAAACAATCTTATGAACCCACCTTATCAACCTTACTATATTCAAATATAACACATTACATGCTTCTATGTCATAGAGTATCAGTGACTTTGAATAGAAAATATTCCTATTACGAAACTGAATATACAGACTCCAACCATAAATGAGATAAACAATATCCATATACATATAGAACAATAGAGTAATTGAAATCGACTAACAAATTCTATTCTAGGAAAATAACACAACATCGATGGCTCTCCAATTTGCTAACCAACCCTCGAATTAGGGAAGTTGAATACTATAATCAGTCCTCAATACTTCCTTGGTCATCTTGTCCCAATTCTCATCCATTTCAAATGTTCTCCGTGTTGACTAAGAGTTTGGATATTTTCTAACAACCCTTTTGCAAGTCTCATACTCTCCAACTAACAATTGGTTTTGGCTTGGAATTTATGCTAATGGTTCTTCCACCCACTCTACCAACCTATATCCTCCAAAAAAAATCTTCTAATATTTTCATCATGGTGGCCTCCCTCACCTTCTCCAAATGTCTCCAAATTCTAACAATCAGTATTTGCTTTGCATGCACACTTTTCCACTTGGCACTATGGAAACCTATGCATACTTACTTTGTGTGTTGCATCTCCCTATCCTATAAAATCATCTCTACTATGCATTGGGTTGCTTCCTTTCACACCATTCTCCTTTGTGTGCAATATCTTTCACTACAAAAAAAAATCAAAAGTTTTGACCTTCAATAGGCCCTCAACGCAAAATTGTGGCTTGTCTTTAGCCACTTCGCTCTTCTACTATCTCCATTGGTTCAAGAATACTCATATTTAATCAAGTTATCCTTATCTTCCTTTGAGAAAATATTTTAGGGGTGGCTAGATACTTTGTTTGTCTTGGAACTTGGAAGTCCATCTCTGCATAAGAAGGGAGTGTCGCACTCCTCTTCTTGTGATTCCTCATGAGGTCTAGACAACGTGATCTTTCGTTATTTATATCTAATGAAGTTCTCTATCTTTATCTCCTTTTTCCTCCTTGACTGGACTCCATTCTCTCTCTCTTTGGTAGTCTCTCCAATATATTAGAAGAGACCTTGAATTTATATGTATCCATATGTTAACTAGAGGGTGTGTATGTTTCCATCCATCTAGGCACATGCCTTTTGGTAAACCACTCCTCTAGATGGTTTCATTTTATTTTATTTCCTTTCTAACTAAAAAATCATGGGTTCTATCTTGGGGCTTTGCATGCTATCACCATATGAATGAGAAGCAAGCCCTATTTCACTATTGCAAACCCCATTACAGGGACTACCCCAACATTGGTCTTCCAAATATGTTCGTAATTTTCTGCCATAAATAGTTTTGGGTAAACTTAACTGGTGTAGTCGTGATTTTCATTTTAAACATCTCTTTGAGTGGATAGGGCCCTCCTTTTTTGGGCTAGCCATTTTTATTTGGGTGTTATCTATACACTAAATGGTACATCTGCTATCTTCCATCTCTATTTTCCTTGATGTTTTCTAAGGCTTCCACCGATGCTTGGTGCTATATTTACATGGGATGTGGTCTCCTACTCATTTCATCCCATTATTCACCCTTAATGTCTTCTCTTAATTCTCCCATACTAGCCTAGATCCATCTGTACCTTACACCATTCTTTTTCTACTCTTCCTCTCAGAATGTGTAGTCTCTCTAGATTTCTACATTCTTGTACTTCCTCAGACTTCCTCTATTGGTTCTCTACTACCCCTACCTACTTGGTCGAAGTTTTATAACCATATTGGTTGATACCTCCCTCCTCACACCATCATGTCATTGACCACTTCTATCATTGTATCTAAGCTCGAACCACTGAACCCTTAAGCTAAAATCGAGTGAGATCTCTATGTTTTTAACCTGAAGAGATAGGAGGAATGTTCGCATTCTTAGAATAGCACCATTTCAATACAAATTTGTCCAACCCACCTATTGATGGTTTTGGACCACCAACATTTCAAGGGGATATCCCCAATAAGAAGTCCCAATTGGACCTCAGACCAGTTGGTGTAGGAGTCCCAATAGTGAGTTGTAAGGTAATGCCTTGACCACGTTGTCACAGAGAGGCAAGTAAGATATCTCTGTCAGTAGCAAGGGTGTGATTGATGTAGTCAGTCAAGGAAGGTGTATGATAGGTTCCAACACTCCAAAGGGTGAGGAAGGTGAAGGTGAGTTCCAAGTTGAAAGGGATCAGTCCCAACTCAGCTAGGAACACACCACACAAAGGAAATGCATATTTTCTGGTGGAGTAGTCCACTTAGATGCGGAAGTCACATCATACAAGGTAAGATAGCGTGAACAAACCTCATGGATTAGTCTAAGAGGAGTGTGACAGTTGGTATAGCAAGGTTCATGAGAAAGGTCTGTTTGATGTCCGACAGAGTAGTCAACAAAGATAGTGATAACATTAACAACATATGTAACACATTAACAACAAGATTCATATAATTTGCATGTGAATCAGTTCAAACAAAAGTACGTAAGTTAAACAAAATATGTCATTAAGTAAACCAGATCAGTCCAACTACAGTAAGAACATATGCATGAAAATTTACTGACTCTTATCATATAAAGAAGTATAAGTGAGAATCATACAATTACACCCCAACAGTGGAACAGTATAGCCACGTCTACCTGCTCCTCCAAAGAGATGTACTAGATCTATGTAGTGGATAATACAAGGTGCATTACAATACTATCCAAGCCTTCTTCAAGATAGTCTGAGTACAAGTTTGGCTGACCAAAAGCTCATATAATGAGTTATGAGAGACTATTTATAGCAAAGGGTGGGATGGCCCTTGACATTCCCCTTTGTGACAGTTCAACTGACTCTTCACCTACTCTATGATTGTTACATCCAACCATTGACATTTTAATTACACTTGGCATGACTCAACATTACAATGCATGTGTACTCATGTGAGACAACATGGCTTGAGCAAGGCTTGCAAGACATCACTGACACCCGGTGTGCTGTGATGAGACCAACTCTTTGATGTGCTTTTGATGGTGAAGGTGGTGATCTGATGCCAAGCTTGGTCATCCGTTATATTGTCAATGCACTTCATGGTGACATCTTGTTGAAGAGAACTCTTGCCTCCATCGCAACTAGTGCATTGGTTTGGTCCCTTCATCCAGCTCATCTGCTAACATGTGCATGGTCTTCTTGGGTATGGTTGAACCAGAAACACACCGATGGACAATGTCTGTGATGATATTCAAGTGTGTGTTGGTGGTCATGCATATCAACTTGCTGAGGTACATGTTCAGTCCTAGTTGGACTTGCTTCTTGTCCTTGCCTTTGTGAGTGTGTTAAATGGGTCAGATTGCATACATGTGCTCAATGACATGAATGCTATGGAATCCCTTGCATGTGATCAAAATCATTGCTCATCATGTTTACTATATGTCAATTGTTGGGATGGATCCTTAACTTATACCAGTGCAGTTTCATCCATGAGTGCATGTTGCACCCACTGATGTTCCTATTCATGTTGTAACTCATTCGTTTGTCTGTGTAGCTTCATGTTCTTCCTGAGTTGTTGCTTCATCACATGAAACTCCTTCTTTGTTCCATCTTCTACCTTCGTACGATATTCATGTCACGCCACCACTTCATAACCAGAGTCTCCAAGTTGCTTTCATAATCAATGAATATGCTTGATTTTGCAACTTTAACCTCCTCTGTGTTGACCACAACCATCCTCTTACATTCATTGCATTCGTTGCATTCAATGCATTCAGTATGCTACCTTTAGTTGTTGCTCATGATGTTTCTTGATGTCCTTTTATACAAATAACTTGATGTCTTTATGAGTAGGCAAGCTCATAGACACTTGATCGATTGCATCTCCAAGTGTGAGCTGAACGATGTCTTCGTTTCTGCTCTCCTAGAAACCATTGTACCTATACTACTGAGATGTAGATGAACACCTGCAATAACTGGAGATATGGTAATACTCATGGCAAGTAATCTGTGAATTGAAAACCAAAATGAACATGAGAACTGACTTGTAGCATACCTGGGTGAATGATCATGAAGGTTGCGCAATTTTGACCGGGAGGTCAGGAGACCAATTGCCAAGACTGTACAAGGCACAGTTTGGGATACCGGGAGACTGAATAACTACTGGAACTATGCCATGAATAGTCCAGTCTGGCTGCTGACTACTAGGATTGTGCAATATGCAATGCCAACTGGGAAGGACTGCTGGCTGAGGGACAAATTTGCACAATTTCTTGGGCCAAGCAGCCACCATCCTCCAGAAATGTGAAAATAATCCATGAGGCCAGTGTTAGGCAGGAATGTGCAAATATGGAGAGGAAGGTGAGCCTTCCTTTCCCAGATTGTGTAATGCAACCTTGGTGAAGGCAAAGCCCAAGCAAAAGTTGGCCTGACTGGCTGATGGGAAACTGAAAGAAAGTAAGTCAGTGAATGCATGGCGACACTAAGTGATAGTAGAAGTGATTCATAGTGCATGCAAAACATGAACGAAATATTCAATAAATAGATCAAGATGCATGTGGGTGAGGCAATTCTCTAGTTGGGTGAACGTCCATGCAAAACAATTTCATGCATGTGAAAGCAGTGAGATAGCAATGAAAACTAAAACAGAGCTAGGAAAATCTAGTATATATTTAAATGACAACAAGCATTGAAATAAATCAAGCAAACAATACTTCCACAAGAAAAAAGACAAAAATAAATAGAAATGCCGCACAAGGCATGGGAAGTGGGTTTACCTGAAAAAAACTGAGTTAAAACTGCCGCCTACTCCTAGATGTGATGTGGGATGTCAGAGCTACAAGGTTGATGTGAGGAATGAGCTCTATAGTGTCTAGTTGATGAGTTTTGATAACATTGAGGATGTGACACGCATTCCAAAAATCTAGGGGAAGGGACACTTGGTGGAAGGTTTTAGAATTTCCCTTGCATGTAAACTCCAACTTCTAAACATAGATCCTTGATACAAGGGATGCATTTGCATGTTGCTTTGGGAGAAACATTCCATGCATACAAATCTGTTTTGCTCAGTCCCAGAGGGGATGATCAACTTAGCTGCACATGCAAGAGACTACTTGACTATTGTAGAAAATGCACATTTTTGGCTCAGAGCAGAGTTGGTTGCCAAGGAGATCTGCATAATTTCTGGGCAGAGCAAATGATTGCTACCATGATTTTTGCAAATCATGGGCTGAATAGCCCGTTGATGGGAAAATTTGTGCAAATCCTATTGGGAGAGTTAGCTAGCAGGATTGCACAATCCTAGAGCCTACAAGGTTTCCAAAGAGGGTTGCGCAGTTTCTAGAGGGAAGGATGGTTTCCGTCAAGAATTGCCAATTTTCAAGGAGAAGTTGCTTAGCCTATAGTTGGAATAGGTTTGGGTGAGCAACCTATGAAGGGAAAAGATAAAATTGTGATCGACAGACTGCCTTTATGCAAGAAGGACATTGAAGCTTGAGGACATGATGAAGGCAAGCTGTTGTGCAAGGTTGGTAGGAAGGCTCCAAAATAGGCTAAGGAAAAATTTTGGAGGGTGGTTGTAGCCGCTACAACAATTGGTGATGCACTGGTAGATCTCCAACTTTCTAAATGGAACTTGTTCATGAAAGATAAGTCTAACACCTCCGGAAGTGATTTTCATCTCTCAGCTCATCTTGGCTTCACACTAGCTTGATGTAAGGTGTAGCATCTGCTCGACTATTAGTTGATTAACACACATTCTAAGACAAGGAAACATAGTTGTTTCGATTGGGGTTGAGGGGTATATAGGTGATAAAACAGTATAGTCGTTAGAGTCTTAATTTCATCTCTGGTGTTGCTCTATTGCCAGCAGGCTTGGACAGTACCCCGATGGAGTCACATAGGAACACAAGCATGGCTTTGCTACCATCGAGCTTGGTTAGTACCCCAATGGAGTTACTTGCATCAACTCTCTATGTAGGAAGCCTTTCTCTTCTTTTGTCTTGTTCATTTTTCATTTTGAATACTTTGACTTTTCTTTTCTTTCATTTTTCACTGAGCATGGAACTTATTCATTTCAAATACAGAAGAGGGATCCCAACTTATTGAGATTAGAAGAGGTTGTTCTAGAAAAGGCGTAGTTTATTGTATCTCTAACATGCTTGTTAAGGTTTCCCCCTCACCTTACTTTTCTTGATAGAGCTGACAAGTGCTAACCCAAAAACAATTTACCAGAGAAGGTGACAATAGTTAGCGCGCAAGCATTGTGGTTTCACCAAGGTTCACTTTTAATAGTACATATTTTCCTTCAACGTATCATGGACTAAAAGTAACCAGCTCATCATACAAAGGCAAGATGAGAGATAACCAAGTAGTGATATCTATACAAGCCCTCTTGCACTTTACCCAACTCATTTCATAAGTCACACATGGTTTCATGCAAACTAATCTACGAACAAAACAAGCGAATGAACAAACAATCAACAAAGTAAAGCAAGAGTAGAAGCAAAAATGAAAGCGAAGCTAGTAAACAAGCAAGCAAGAAAACAAACAACCAAACAAAGCATGTAAGAAAATAATAATTCAAGCAAACAATTGAAAGAAAAAACTACTCCTACTCCTACACTAATAGTGCATGGGCCTGATCATGTTAAGTGATACTTCCAATGTAGCCACCGATGCATTGGTAGAACCACATTGGTGTAGGCTTGGTCCACGAGCAAACCAGTTTTGCAGGCCACCATCAAAGAAATATATAATAATGAAGACAACCACACTTTGTGTTTCAAAATACTCACAGGAGATAAGTGAGTGCATGTGCATGAAAGGTATTTCATGGACTTATCAAGGTGTTGTGTGACACTACATGAAAATTTGAAGCATAAGCACACTCTTGACTATGACATGCAAGAAAATGAAAGAAATAAAGATAACTTGCGTCACGCATAGGTGCTTGCAGTGTAAGACTCCTCCAATGCATGAGCAATGGGATCACGTAGTTCAAGTGGAGGAAGTAAAATCTGAGTGCTAGATTGATCTTGAGTGCATACAAGTGAGTGATGAGGGGCCTTCAGTGTTTGAACAATTTTCTAATCAGAAGCGAAACCAACCTTAGGACAATGAGGGCCTGACAAAACCATCATCTTGTGATGAAGTACCTCGATGGTCATTGGGGTTTCGACTTCGTTGACAGATGGATCTTCATAGACTAGTCACTTAGATGGATTAACAATGAGTGAATCAACATCATGATTAGATGATGAGGTGAAGAGATCATGACAGCCAAGATCAGAAAATTCACGATGTTGGTTTACATCGTCATGATTTGATGAATCACACAAAGGGGTATATGACAAGGAAGGATGTTTACCCTTTACGTTTTTGTAAAGAGAAGATGAAGCATCAAATGGATTTTCAATGAATGATTGGTACTCTCCATTGTTGGATAATGGGCTAACATACGGTGTGTCCTACAAAAGATCAAAAATGGGTGCATCCATAGAAGAAGACACACATGAAAAATCATGGATGGCAGGTTCACCAATGGTGTTAGGAAAGAATAGAGGGGGATTGGACGAAAGGGAGTCATCCTTCACTGAGTGTTGATAGTCAAGCTCCCACTCATACTCTTCATGAATGAAAACACATGTTGGTTGTGCAACACCAACTCTGTCAGTGGGTTGTTCCTCATTTGCAACAAGTGAGGAGTCCAGAATGGACAAACACAAGACAACATCATCCAGAGGAACACCCAGGTGCAAAGATGGAGGTCATAGAAAAGAAATTCTATGAGAAATCAAAGGCCACACAACAAAATCTAAACGAAAATTGAGTGGAGTGATGTTGGGAGAGTGTGAAGGTTGAACAAGTGTATAAACATGATCCTCAACATCAGAGGGCAATGCTGGAGCTGTTGAATGAGAGGGCGGCGGACAATAAACTGAGACAGTTCCCATTCCCACATGAGATTACGCAACTCCATCAATGAAGAAGGTTGAGCCCGGCTTGATCTCAAACTTTCTCTTGGGACGGGTAGATTTCTTAAGAAAATACTGAAACTTGTCCCAAAGATAAGCAAATTTTATCTGGCTCCTCGGAGCTTGAAACTGCAAGTCACCGAAGCACTGCCAAAAATCAATAATGGATTCATGTGGAGCTCTCTATTGCTCTAACAGTTTCTGGTCACGATGGTCTGGATCAAAATGATAGAACGTGTCTTCACTAAGATCATAGGAGTGCTCACATGAATGCATGGTGTGAGCTGGTAGGCTGAGCACCCAATGAAATGGAGATTCGTGAAGTGGGAATGCAAGCAGCGAACTAGTTTGTTCGTCAGTAAATTCATTTTCTTCATAAATCATGGAATGAAAGTTATATAAGTGCTCAGGCTAGGCCACTTTACCTTCACCATCATACGTGTGAGTGGACAAGAGATTGAAAATATTTCTCGAGATGGAGACATGTTCACGATTCGAAAAACACATCAGGGGAAGAAGAGTGCAAGATTGATCTAGATTTAAATAGGAATGCAACAAAATACAGAGATAACCATATACACAAAGATGCAACAAAAATCATACTTCATTTCATTAATGTGAAATACTGAAATATCCTTACAAACAGTAATGGAAATAAACCAGCTAAGGCGATGGTAACTTATCTCTGAGAAGAGACGTTTGGTGGCTACATGCCTCTGAACTATGTTCAATGAGGCTCGAAGGCCTACTTATTGTTGAGAAACAATGAAAAACCCTTCACATCCCGAAACCTAACCCTAGAAGATGAAATGCCAAATTGTGGGCCCCGTTTGGGTAAATTGGTACATCAATTTCCCAAGATCATAACTTTGGCATACGATCTCTACTTGATGCGTACAATAGATCGTTAGAAAGATCTATCTGAGCACTACAACTTTGGGAAGGGAAACATCAGTCCATGGACCCATGTTACCCATAGATTTCCCAGAAAGCGTCGTTTAGGGCCTCAAAACAGCTCTAGAAGTTCAAGACCTGAAAAACTGCTAAAAATAGTAAATTGTGCTACAATTTAGGAAACTGACAGAGCTGAAACAAACCATTGTGGGGGTCCAAATGGGATAGGTGGGTGGCCACAAACATCCACCTAGATCATTCCTCCCTCCTTAGGAAGAAATGGTCCCCATTGCGTTGAGTTCCTCCCTGAGATGAGAAAGCTTCTGCTGGGATGGGTCTCTGCTGAGCTGTTCTGCAATCTCTGATGTGTCCAAAAATGGTGGGAAGCATGGTCGATGACGATCCATATTGAACACTCAGTGCCAGTGAAGGAATGGAGGAATGTTATGCTTCAAAGCATTGTTTCCCATAGCCTTGGTACTAGTGTAAGGACCATGTCGAAGTGGTCTATGTTTCTGATGGGTTCATGTAAGGCGTTGTCTCTGCAGATGTAACCAAACTTTGTTGCCCATCTGAAACTTGTGTGGTACTCCTGTGGGTGAGGAGAAGTTGTTCCTACGTCTTGTCATGACCGTATCCTTTTTTTGTTGATGCTGCATGGAGGAACCCTTCGCGGGGGTCATGGATGTGGTGACAATCTTCCCCTTACTTTGGGAGTGAACCAGACAGATGAATTTCCCCCTCCTCTAGATCCTCGGGCTCATTTTTTTGGATCTTGGTAGTCGCAAGAGTGGCGCTGGGATCCACATTAATGATCTGCTTCCCTTTGCCATTCCCCTTGTTGGGTTCTGCCTCAGGGTTGAAACATGCATCTGGTTCAGAAGCCTTCAACTCGGCCACCAGCGACTGCTTTGTCCGACACTCACTTGTGTTATGAGTGGGACCCTTGTGGAACTCACACCACTTTCCTGTTTCCTTCTTCAGCTTCATGGTGTTTCTCTTTTCTTGGGGCTTAGAGGGGTTGTCTTGGGTCACCCCGCCTTGGCTTTGTCCTTTGAGCTTTGAATTCGCAAATCCAAAGTCTCGCTTCTTCTGTTTGAACTTTTGCTTGATTTTGACAGTGTATCGGTATGTTGTGCCAAGTGAGGAGATGTTCAAGAACTCCATCTCTTCCTGGATGTATTTGCGTAGGTAGCCATGCTATTTGAGTACCAGATGCAGCTCAGAATCCCTGATACCCAACTGTGTGCAAAGGGTATGAAAAGTGTTTGTAAACTCTGGCAAATCTTGGTCTCATCCCTGCTGCAATGTGGTCCATTTGATGTATTTGTTCTCATAGCTTTTGACAGGGTAGTACTGCTCCTTGATGGCATCCCAAAAGTCATTCCAAGTGGGTGCAGTTGAAAACAATGAGCTTGTACTTTCATCCTTCTGCTCGCAGTAGGATTTCCACTAGTCCTTGACATCGAGGGCTGCTTTGAGAAGAGTGAAAACAATCTTTCCCGACTTGATAATTCATGAACAAAAAAATAACCCTCTAGCAGATTTAACCATTTATCTACGACATTTGCGTCTATTTGACCCTCGAATATGAGGATTTAAAAATTAACTTGTACCTTAAACGGTGTGGCATTTCCAGAGTAGCTGTTGGAAGTCGATGCGTTGCCTCTGGGTAGCCGCTGAAGGATTTGCGCAAAGTATCCATCATCACATTCCTTTATCACTTGAGGGCTTCTTCGAGCAATTTTTTGATAGGATCTCCTGCCCCCTCATCTTTCTTCTCATCCGCCATGGGAGGCCGTCGGGATTTGCGACGTTGGTCTTGCAAAGGTTCAACTAGTTCAAGCCCTAACTCCTTATATCCCAACCTCGTTGGGGACATGCAAAGAAAAACAGAGAAAAATCAGACCGCTCTGATACCATTAATCTAGATTTAAATAGGAACGCAACAAAATACAGAGATAACCATATACACAAAGATGCAGCAGAAATCATACTTCATTTCATTAATGTAAAATACTAAAATATGCTTACAAACAGTAATGGAAATAAACCAGCTAGGGCGATGGTAGCTTATCTCTGAGAAGAGATGTGGGGTGGCTACATGCCTCTGAACTATGTTACAATGAGGCTCGAAGGCCTATTTATTGATGGGAAACAATCGAAAACCCTTCACATCCTGAAACCTAACCCTAGAAGATGAAATGCCAGATTGTGGGCCCCATTTGGGTAGATTGGTAAATCAATTTCCCAGGGTCATAACTTTTTCATACGATCCTCGTTTGATGTGTACAATAGCTCGTTAGAAATATCTATTTGAGCACTACAACTTTTGGAAGGGAAACATCGGTCCCTAGACCCATGTTGCCCCCAGATCTCCCAAAAAACGTCGTTTAGGGCCTCAAAACGGCTTCGGAAGTTCAGGACCCAAAAAACTACTAAAAATAGTAAATTGTGCTACAATTTAAGAAACTGAAAGAGTTGAAAGAGACAGTTGTGGGGGTCCAAATGGTATAGGTGGGTGGCCACCAACATCCACCTGGATCATTCCTCCCCACTTAGGTGGCAATGGTCCCCATTGTGTTGAGTTCCTCCCTGAGATGAGGAAGCTTCTGCTGGGCTGGGTCTTTGGAGAGTTGTTTTGCAATCTCTGATGTGTCCAAAAATGGTGGGAAGCATGGTCGACGATGGTCCATATTGAACACTCAATGCCAATGAAGGAATGGAGGAATGCTATGCTTCAAAGCATTGTTTCTCGTAGCCTTGGTACTAGTGTAAGGACCATGTCATAGGGGTCTAAGTTTCTGATGGGTTCTGGTAAGGCGTTCTCTCTGCAGATGTAACCAAACTTTGTCACCCACCTGAAACTTGTGTGGTACCCCTATGGATGAGGAGAAGTTGTTCCTATGTCTTGTCATGACCGTATCCTTTTGCTGCTGCTGCT
This sequence comes from Pinus taeda, assembly GCA_000404065.3. Lineage (NCBI taxonomy): Eukaryota > Viridiplantae > Streptophyta > Pinopsida > Pinales > Pinaceae > Pinus > Pinus taeda. Next base: position 90,658 of record APFE030970064.1, read on the forward strand.
GCATGGAGGAACCCTTCGCGGGGATGTGGTTACAATCTTCCCCTTACTTTAGGAGTGAACCAGACAGATGAATTCCTTGTCTCGAAGATGAGCTTGTTGCCTTTCTTAGCAATGATCAAAGATGTGGCGGTAGCTGGGGCTACCTCCGGTATCTTGTATAATCAATTATTTAAAGAAATAATGACAGCATAGGGCCTTGACTCATAGACAACATGTCGCCTCCACAAGTATGGTTGGTCCAATAATACATAACAAACATCCAGAGGTGTAACATCACACAATACCTCGTCTGTGAAAGACTTGATGTTGTAGGGAAAATGACACTGCTGGTGAACTTTGAGATCTTGTCCTTCATGAAGCCACCCAATACTATACAGCTGCAAGTGTGGTGTAGTCGGTAGGCCCAACCGCTTCACGACCTCTACTGAAATGAGGTTATTTTAGCTACCACTATCGACAATGAATTGCAGCGGTGAACCCTTCACCCACATCTCTGAGTGGAAAAGACGTTCCCCCTCCTCTGGATCCTCAGGCTCATTTTTCTAGATCTTGGCAGTTGCAAGAGTGGCACTGGGATCCGCATCAATGATCTGCTTCCCTTTACCATTCCCCTTGTCGGGTTCTGGCTCAGGTTTGAAACATGCATCTGATTCAGAAGCCTTCAACTCAGCCACCAGCGATTGCTTTGTCCGACACTCGTGTTATGAGTGGGACTCTTATGGAACTCACACCACTTTCCTGTGTCCTTCTTCAACTTCATGGTGTTGTTCTTTTCTTGCGGCTTAGAGGGGTTGTCTTGGGTCACCCTGCCTTGGCTTTTTCCTTTGAGCTTCAGACTTGTAGATCCAAAGTCTCGCTTCTTCTGTTTGAACTTTTGCTTGATTTTGACAGAGTATTAATATGCTGTGCCGAGTGAGGAGATGTTCAAGAAATTCATCTCTTCTTGGATGTATCTGTGCAGTCAGTCGTGGTATTTGAGTACCAGATGTATCTCAGAATCTTTGATACCCAACTGTGTGTGAAGGGTATGAAAAATGTTTGTGAACTCCGGCACATCTTGGTGTCGTCCTTGCTGCAGTGTGGTCCATTTGATGTATTAGTCCTCATAGCTTTTGACAGGGTAGTACTGCTCCTTGATGGCATCCCGAAAGTCATTCCAAGTGGGTGTGGCTGAAAATAGTGAGCCTATACTTTCATCCTTCTGCTCGCAGTAGGTTTCCCACCGGTCCTTGACATGGGGGGTTGCTTTGAGAAGAGCGAAAACAGTATTTTCCGGACTTGAAAATTCATGAACAGAAAAATAACCCTCTAGTAGATTTAACCATTTATCTATGGCATCTACATCTATTTGACCCTTAAATATGGGGATTTCAAAATTAACTTGTACCTTAAACAGTGTGGCATTTCCAGAGTAGCTGTTGGAAGCTGATGTGTCGCCTCTGGGTAGCCGCTGAAGGATCTACACAAAGCTATCCATTATCACGTTCCTTTGTCACTTGAGGGCTTCTTTGAGCAATATTTTGATAGGATCTCCTGCCCCCTCATCTTTCTTCTCACCCGCCATGGGAGGCCATCGAGATTTGTGACGCTGGTCTTGTAAAGGTTCGACCAATTCAAGCCCTAACTCCTTATATCCCGACCTCATTGGGGACATGCAAAGAAAAATAGAGAAGAAGCAGACCGCTCTGATACCACTGATTCAGATTTAAATAGGAATGACAAAAAATACAGAGATAACCATATACACAAAGATGCAGTGTAAATCATACTTCATTTCATTAATGAAAAATATTGAAATATGCTTACAAACAATAATGGAAATAAACCAGCTAGGGCGATGGTAGCTTATCTCTGAGAAGAGATGTGTGGTGGCTACATGCCTCTGAACTGTGTTACAATGAGGCCCGAAGGCCTATTTATTGTTAAGAAATAATGAAAATCCCTTCACATCTCGAAACCTAACCCTAGAAGATGAAACGCCAAATTGTGGGCCCCGTTTGGGTAAATTGGTACATCAATTTCTTGGGGTCATAACTTTGGCATACGATCTTCGTTTGACACGTACAATAGCTTGTTAGAAAGATCTATCCGAGAACTACAACTATGATAAGGGAAAAATCAAACCATGGACACATGATGCCCCCAGATTTCCCAAAAAACGTCATTTAGGGCCTCAAAACGGCTCCAGAAGTTCAGGCCCTGAAAAACTGCTAAAAATAGTAAATTTTACTACAATTTAGGAAACTGAAAGAGATGAAAGAGACATTTGTGGGGGTCCAAATGGGATAGGTGGGTGGCCACCAACATCCACCTGGATGAAAGACTCCATGAAAGATATGAAAAGGTTCAAAAGTAGATGAGAGAACACAGCTTGTCATCACGCCCTCCTTCTAGCGCCATAAATGTTGACAGTACTAGACCCACCAACATGTCAAGGGGATATTCCAAATAATATGTCCCAATTAGACGTTAGACCGTTTGGTGTAGGAGCCCCAGTTGTGGGTTGTAAGGTAATGTCTTGACCGCAATGTCGCATAGAGGAAAGTACAATATCTTTGTCAATAGAAAGGGTGTTGTTAGTGTCACTCTTTGCAGCCTTCCTCCAGTGATCAAACATGCTCTTACAAAGTGATTTTAAGGTTTCAACGTCAAATTTTGTCATTTCAGTGAGTCTTCAAGAAAAATTTGGTCACTAGGAATTAGGTCTAGGGTTTGATTTTACCCTTGTCAAAGTTGTCCAAATGACGTTCCATGTCACCATTCAACTGAGTGTACCATCACTCAAAGGGTTGTCATCATCATGTCAAGTTCCACTAGGTCATTTTACACCTTGTTCATGCTTCAGTTGCGCCTTGGCAAGGTTCATTTCCCTCTCCTAGGGTTTTCAAGATAATTTCTCTTGGATGGTCAAATCATTGAAAAAACTTGTATCCTGACATTCATACACCTTCCCTTATCCATAATGTACCTTATTAAACACTTCCCATCACTAAAATCCCCCAAATTCCTCATTTTCACACAAACCCTAGTTTCTTGCTACAATTTGGAAATTTTCTAGGCTAGGCCTGTGTTTTGCCTCTTTGGACCCCTTCCCCTCACTCAATTTATGAGATTCCACTTTCCCCTACTTTCTAACATCCCTCCCCACTTCCCAAAATTTTCTTAAAAATTTATAATCCCCCTATCCCCTTCATTTCGCTTCATTTCGGAAAATCCCTTGTCCCACACATCGGGATAGGTTTCACTCAAATGATGTTTGTGAGCAATCAAAGATGCATTCCGGAAAATTGAGAGAGATTTTTTCCAAAACGAACCAAAGAAGAAAAACCTCCTTCACTTTTTACACAGGTGTCATGGTCTTAGAGAAATGTCAAAAATACAATCGCCTTGGGAGAATTGATACACTTCTGAAGTGACCTTGGGAAAATCAGGTTTTCTCCTAGCTGGGTTGGCCAAATGACTTGCTTGATGCATCAGATGATAACTAGACATAAATATATTTCCAATGAGATATCATGAGCTCAATCTGGAGTTGAGGAAGGCATTCAAAAGTTGACTGCAATAGCACTCTACCTTGAGGTAGCCTCATCTGGCACATTTTGACAAGTCTTGGGAGATTTGATTTTTGACAGGGAAACTAAAATCCAAATTGAAAAATTCTAGTCCGTTGGTACCATACCATCCCAGAAACTCAGTCATTCATAAAAAAATGTTTCTTGTATCCATATTTACTTACTAGCCTAAGATCAATATTTCACTGTAAGTCATCTCAGACTAGTTCATTTAATTATTCACTGAGCATGACTCAAAGAGATCCCTCTCCTATTCTGGTAGGGCTAGCTACCAAACTGAGCGTGGTTCTTTGTTTCCTTGAATTTTTCCTTCCTTCAGCCTAAGGCGGATTTAGGTGCTAACATAATGGAAACTCCACTGGGGAGAAAATAGTTTTCTTGAAAATTCTTTTGCCCCAGTACAACTATCAAGCTCAGATCTGATGGTTGATGGTGAACAACGATCAGACATAAGAATATGGCTGAAAATCATTCACCTGGCGACTCTTTTCACTGAAGAATCCAACAACAGGTGCTTCATGGTGACTCCACTGTAGAGGGATGAGTAGCTTTGAGATTTTTTAAAATGGAGCGGATTGCAAGAAGATACACTCCGATGAGCTGAGATCACATTCCAGGCTTTCCAAATAAAGTTCTGAAGGTAGATTGGTCAAGGAATCTGCCTATGTTTAAATATGATGGTAAGAAGGACACTGCTTTACATCTAGTTCGATTTCAGATGCATATTCGCAAGTTGAAGGTTGATTTTCCTGAAGATTGCTTAATGAAGATATTCCTGGCCACTCTAGAAGGTGAAGCCCAATCTTGGTATGAAATTTTTCCGCCTGCTTGTATTTACTATTTAAAGGATTTTCATGCCTTGTTCATTGAAAGATATAAAGAATTTTATCCATTATTGAATCTAGTTCATTACTGTTGCAAACATGCTTCTACTTTTATTGAAAGCTTTGAAAAATACTATGAGGATGATAATTTTATGGATGATGAGATCATAGAAGCCCTGTATGAAAATCCCTTTCAGCAGTGTAAAGACGATCATGAAAATTTGCAGCATGATCAAGATTGTAGTACAGTGGAAGCTGAAAGAATTTTGCATCTTGACAGTCAACAAGAATTACATGAAGTGGATCAGCAGTATGAGGAATATTTGTATACACCTTCACTTGAAATTAATGAAGACAATCACTATTTGAGTAAAAGGAAAAAAAAGGTCTTATCTCCTTTGTCTGAAGACGATATAGATCAAATCTTGCACGGTTATGTTCCAACTCGAGCTAAAGCGGATTTGCAGTGCACACATGGTCAAGAAAGTGTTGGTGAAACTTCTTGCTCTTTTGAAAAAGATGACAGTCTAGTGAATAGCTTTATAGATCAGCAGGTTGAAGAATTCCATATGGCTGAAAGTGATGAAACAAAAAGTGTCGTTTCAGATTTGTCCATAGAAGAAGACAACATGCAGAGAAATCAAGTTTCAAATTCAAAATGTGATAATGTTAAGACAACCATTTCAGATGTAGATTCAGATTGTTATGACTAAGAAAACCTTGTACTAAGTCCCATGAAAGATAACTCTGCTGCTGAAATCATCTGGGATGAAGAAGACATAGTTTTGAATCCAAATGTTCTCATGCCATTAGAACAAAGGCTTCATAAAGAGGTAGTCTAGTCAGCTCATGAACAACAAGATGAGAATTTTGTTCATGTAAGTGAAAAAGATCCAGGTGAATTTATGGTAGATGATATAAATGATTATGTTAGGTTTCAAGAAACATCTGAAGTTGCTTTTCTCATGATTGATGAATGTGATGAATGTAATGAGCATATGGCTATCATATCATATGAAGATGACCTACCATATATTCAGACTTCAGAAGATCAGACCATTCAGGATTCCCTTTCATATTCCTCCTCATATGTTTCATGTTTTGAAATGTTCTTTGAAAAGGAGATTTGTTCATCCACTTGTTCAGAAATTTTTCAAGACCTGGAACATACTCTTATTTATGAAGAAATACCAGAATCAAGAGAGAAAGATACCTTGATTTTCGAGCAAGGGGTCAATCTTCATGTTTTTCAGGATCCAATGGCAGATTTGTTGCAGTCAGTAGTGAAGGTGATTATTGTAGTATTCAATGATGAAGGAGATCATGGTGAATTATGTTTTTGGAAGCCCAGTTACCAGTATCTGTTGTTGACCAGAAGATCTGATGAGGAGAATCAATCAAGGAGGCATCTACTTGATTGGTTACATTGGAAGACACATTACACATGATTCTACATATTCCATTAGTACGTAGGTGGTTGTGATCATGATTTGAAACCCTCGAATCTTGATGGGTTGCTACCATTGAAACAAGTTTTGTAAGTTCTTGTTTTAGTTAAGTCAATCATGAGTCATTTCCTTTTACATTGAGTCATTTTTTTCAGTCATGTTGGTTCCATAATTAAGTCGGTCTGAGTCAGGTTTCAGTCAATAAATGAGTCAGAGTCTTTTGTGGTTTGTCGAAATAATGACTCCATAGCCCAATGGACGAAGGCACTGTCTGCTCACCCAAAGATCTGCAGTTCTTGGCACCTCCAAGGAGATAGAGCTACCATCCCCCATTGGAGCCAATGTTAGTGTCAATCTTTGCAGCCTTCCTCCAGTGATCAAACATGCTCTTACAAAGTGATTTTAAGGTGTCAAGATCAAATTTTGTCATTTTAGTGAGTCTTCAAGGAAAATTTGGTCACTAGGCATTAGGTCTAGGGTTTGATTTTACGCTTGTCAAATTTTTCCAAATGACGTTTCATGTCACCATTCAATTGAGTGTACCATCATTTAAATGGTTGTCATCATCATCTGAAGTTCCACTGTGTCATTTTATACCTTGTTCATGCTTCAGTTGCGCCTAAGCAAGGTTCATTTCCCTCTCCTAGGGTTTTGAAGCTAATTTCTCTTGGATGGTAAAATCATCGGAAAACCTTGTATCCTGATGTTCATACACCTTCCCCTATCCATAATGTACCTTATTATATACTTCCCATCAATAAAATCCCCCAAATTCCTCATATTCGCACAAACCCTAGTTTCTTTCTACAACTTGGCAATTTTCTAGGCTAGGCCTGTGTTTTTCCTTTTTGGACCCCTTCCCCTCACTCAATTTCTGAGATTCCACTTTCCACTACTTTCTAACATCCCTCCCCACTTCCCAAAATTTTTTCAAGAATTTAGAAGCCCCCTATCCCATTCATTTTGCTTCATTTCAACAAATCCCTTGTCCCACACATCGGGATAGGTTTCACTCAAATGATGTTTGTGAGCAATTGAAGATGAATTTGGGAAAACTGAGAGAGATTTTTGTCCACAATAGACCAAGGAAGAAAAACCTCCTTCACTTTTTACACAGGTGTCATGGTTTTAGAGAAAGTTCAAAAATACAATTGCCTTGGAAGAATTGATACACCTATGAAGTGACCTTGGGAAACTCAAGTTTTCTCATATCTGGGTTGGGAAAATGACTTGCTGGATGAGTCAGGTGATAACGAGACACAAATAGCTTTCCAATTAGCTATCATGAGCTCAATCTGGAGTTGAGGAAGGCATTCAAACGTTGACTGCAATAGCACTTTGCCTTGAGGCAGCCTCATCTGGCACATTTTGACCAGTCTTGGGAGATTAGATTTTTGACAGTGAAAATAAACTTCCAATTGACAAGTTCTAGTTGGGTTGAAACAAAGACTCAAATAACTTTCATGAGCTATCTTGAACCCAATTTGGACAACCGGAAGACCTCAAAAAGACTCTTGGCAAGAGGCGCAATGCATATAGCTTTGGGCGCGGCGCTTAAGATTGGGAGCTCCAAACTACAAATGGCTTGCATTTTTGGATTTAGCATGCAACATCACGACTACTGGTGCATGGAAAATAAATTTGGGCATGATTTGAGTCTCCAGGAGGTAAAAAACACTCAAAAAGTGACTTCTTTGCCCCTATTTTGACACACAGGAAGCAGTCTTGGGAGAATGAAGTTTTGGAGGGGTAAATGAGCACCAAATTCAGAAATTCCACTTCAGTAGGAAAGTGGACAGACTAGGCTTTCCAACAAGCACACTTGGGCACAATTTGGACTCTCACAAGTACCTCAAAATAGCCTCCAAAGTGGCATGGCGCATATAGATTTGGGTGCGACACATATAGAGAAAAAGGCCAAAATCACTTCCGTTTCACGAAATTTCGATTTGTGACTTTCTCCAAGTGGGCCCACTCATCTACATTTCACTTTTTTCAGCACCTAAGGAAAAATTTAAAGTATTTTCACTATAGGATGGCTTCTATCCAAGTGGCAAAGGAAGGCGAGCAGTCACCCAAGGCATTTGTCATTTTTGTAATGCTACACCTGTAGCTAATGGTTGGCTTTCCATCTCCATTTTGTAATGATTTGAGAAACTCCCAAACTCTTGGTCGTTCTATTTCCTCATGGCATAGTCTATTTATTGTATGCAAACCATTTGTAAAGGGTTGGTTGTAATTTCTGGGAGACTGTGGGAGAGAAACTCAGTTCTTCATTGTATATTTTGACAGAGGATTAATGAAAGGTAGCATCTTTGTTTCATGATATTCTTGTGGTATGAGTGTAGCAAATCTGTTTTTTCCTTATGTTTCATATGTATTTTGTTATGTTTCGTAGTTCATTCATATTCATTTCCAGTGAAATTTTCTGAGTAAGATAAGGTAGAATTCATTTTTATTGCTCTACCTGTGGGAAAGTTTCACACTGTGTGTTTTTCTTCTGTCGAAAAGGATTCATGTACTTATTTCCTTTTCACCCTCCTAAGCAATCACTCCATTCCACATTATTTCAAACTAAATTGCTAGACTTTCCGCCTGTCTTGCCTCACGAAGTAATCTTTGCCTTTGTATTAAATTCTCTGCTCATTGCTATCCGTTGGTCCCATACCATCCCAAAATCTCAGTCATTCATAAAAAATTTCTTCTTGTATCCATATTTACTTACTAGCCTAAGATCAATATTTCACTGTAAGTCATATCAGACCAATTCATTTACTTATTTTTTGAGCGTGACTCGGAGAGAGCCCTCTCTTGTTCTGGTAGGGCTAGCTACCAGACTGAGTGTGGTTTGTGGTTACCCTAAATTTTGCCTTCCTTCAGCCTAAGGCAGATTTAGGAGCTAACATAGTGGTGACTCCACTGGGGAGAAAATAGTTTTCTTGAAGATTGTTTTGCCCGAGTACATCTATCAAGCTTAGATCTGATGGTTGATGGTGAACAATGATCTGACATAAGAAGACAGCTGAAAATCATTCACCTGGTGACTCCTTTCACTGAAAAATCCAGCAACCAGTGCTTCATGGTGACTCCACTGTAGAGGGATCAGTAGCTTTGATATTTTTTAAAATGGAGCGGATTGCAAGAAGATACACACCCATGAGCCGAGATCACATTCCAGGCTTCCCAAATAAAATTCAAAAGTAGATTGGTCAAGGAATATACCTACGTTTAAAGATGATCGTGAGAAGGACGCTGCTTTACATCTAGTTTGATTTCACATGCATATTCGCAAGTTGAAGGTTGATTTTCCTGAAGATTGCTTAATGAAGATATTCCTGGCCACTCTAGAAGGTGAAGCCCAATCTTGGTATGAAAGTTTGCCGCCTGCTTGTATTTACTGTTTAAAGGATTTTCAGGTCCTATTCATTGAAAGATATAAAGACTCTTATCCATCATTGAATATAGTTCACGACTGTTGCAAACATGCTTCTACTTTTATTGAAAGCCTTGGAAAATACTATGAGGATGATAATTTTATGGATGATGAGATCATGGAAGCCCTGTATGAAAATCCCTTCCAGCAGTGTAAAGACGGTCATGAAAATTTGTAGCATGATCAAGATTGTAGTATGGTAGAAGATGAAATAATTTTGCATCTTGACAGTCAACAGGAATTACATGAAATGGATCAACAGTATGAGGAATATTTGTATACACCTTCACTTGAAATTAATGAAGACAATCATTGTTTGAGCAAAAGGAGAAAAAGGTCTTATCTCCTTTGTCTAAAGACGAGATAGATCAAATCTTGCATGGTTATGTTCCAGCTCCAGCTAAAGCGGATTTGCAGTGCACACATGGTCAAGAAAGTGTTGGTGAAACTTCTTCCTCTTTTGAAAAGGATGATAGTCTGGTGAACAACTTTATAGATCAATAGGCTGAAGAATTCCATATGGCTGAAAGTGATGAAAGAAAAAGTGTCGTTTCAAATCTGTCCATAGAAAAAGATAGCATGCAGAGAAATCAAGTTTCAAATTCAGAATGTGATAATGTTAAGACAACCATTTCAGATGTAGATTCAGATTGTCATGACCAAGAAAACCTTGTACTAAGTCCCATGAAAGAGAACTCTGTTGCTGAAATCATCTGGGATGAAGAAGACAGAGTTTTGAATCCAAATGTTCTCATGTCATCAGAACAAAGCCTTCATAAAGAGGTGGTCCAGGAAGCTCATGAACAGCAAGATGAGAATTTTCTTCAAGTAAGTGAAAAAGATTCGGGTGAATTTATGGTAGATGATATAAATGATTGTGTTAGGTTTCAAGAAACATCTGAAGTTGCTTTTCTCATGATTGATGAATGTGATGAATGTAATGAGAATCTGGCTATCATATCATCTGAAGATGACCTACCATATATTCAGACTTCAAAAGATCAGACCATTCAGGATTCCCTTTCAGATTCCTCCTCATATGTCTCATGTTTTGAAATGTTCTTTGAAAAGGAGATTTGTTCATCCACTTGTTCAGAATTTTTTGAAGACCCGGAACATACTCTTATTTATGAAGAAAGACCAGAATCAAGAGAAAAAGATACCTTGATTTTCGAGCAAGGGGTCAATCTTCATGTTTTTCAGGATCTAATGGCAAATTTGTTGCAGTCAACAGTGAAGGTGATTATTGCAGTATTCAGTGATGAAGGTGATCATGGTCAATTATGTTTTTGGAAGCTTAGTTACCAGTATCTGTTGTTGACCAAAAGATCTGATGAGGAGAATCAATCAAGGAGGCATCTACTTAATTGGTTACATTGGAAGACACATTACACATGATTGTATATATTGCATTAGTATGCAGGTGGCTGTCATCATGGTTTGAAACCCTCGAATCTTGATGGACTACTGCCATTGAAACAAGTTTTGTAAGTTCTTGTTTTAGTTAAGTCAGTCATGAGTCATTTCCTTTTACATTGAGTCAGTTTTTCAGTCATGTTGGTTCCATAATTAAGTCGGTCTGAGTCAGGTTTCAGTCAATAAATGAGTCAGAGACTTGTGTGGTTTGTCGAAATAATGACTCCATAGCCCAATGGACGAAGGCACTGTCTGCTCACCCAAAGATTTGCAGTTCTTGGCACCTCCAAGGAGCTGGAGCTACCATCCCGCATTGGAGCCAATGTTAGTGTCAGTCTTTGCAACCTTCCTCTAGTGATCAAACATGCCCTTACAAAGTGATTTTAAGGTGTCAAGGTCAAATTTTGTCATTTTTGTGAGTCTTCAAGCAAAATTTGGTCACTAGGCATTAGGTCTAGGGTTTGATTTTACCCTTGTCAAAGTTGTCCAAATGATGTTCCATGTCCCCATTCAACTAAGTGTACCATCATTCAAAAGGTTGTCATCATCGTGTCAAGTTCCACTGGGTCATTTTACACCTTGTTCATGCTTCAGTTGCACCTAGGCAATGTTCATTCCTTCTCCTAGGGTTTTGAAGCTAATTTCTCTTGGATGGTCAAATCTTTGGAAAACCTTGTATCCTGATGTTCACACACCTTCCCCTATCCATAACGTACCTTATTAAACACTTCCGATCACTAAAATCCCCCAAATTCCTCATTTTCGCACAAACCCTAGTTTCTTGCTACAACTTGGCAATTTTCTAGGCTAGGCCTATGTTTTGCCTTTTTGGACCCCTTCCCCTCACTAAATTTCTGATATTCCACTTTCCTATACTTTCTAACATCCCTCCCCACTTCCCAAAATTTCCTCAAGAATTTAGAAGCCCCTATCCCCTTCATTTCGCTTCATTTCGGCAAATCCCTTGTCCCACACATCAGAATAGGTTTCACTCAAATGATGTTTCTGAGAAATAAATGATGAATTTGGGAAACCGAAGAGAGGTTTTTTTCCATAATGAACCAAGGAAGAAAAACATCCTTCACATTTTACACAGGTGTCATGGGTTTATAGAAATGTCAAACATACAATCGCCTTGGGAGAATTGATACACCTCTGAAGTGACCTTGGGAAAATCAAGTTTTCTCCTATCTGGGTTGGCCAAATGACTTTTATTATGCATCAGATGATAAATAGACACAAATATGTTTCCAATGAGCTATTATGAGCTCAATCTAGAGTTGAGGAAGGCATTCAAAAGTTGACTGCAACAATACTCTGCCTTGAGGCACCCTCATCTGGCACATTTTGACTAGTCTTGGAGATTTGATTTTTGACAGGGAAGCTAAACTAAAAATTGAAAATTTTTAGTTGGGTTGGAAATTAGACTCAAAGGCCTTTACAACAAGCTATCCTGCACCCAATTTGGACACCGGGAAGGCTTCCAAAAGGCTCCTGTAAAAAGGTGTGACGCATATAGCTTTGGGCGCGGCGCTTAGGATTGGGAGCTCCAAATCACAAATGGCTTGGATTTTTAGATTCATCATGAAAAATCATGAGCGATAGGGCATGGACAAGAAATTTGGGCATGATTTGAGTCTCCAGGAGGTCAAAAACACTCAAAAAGTGACCTCTCTGCCCCTATTTTGACACATAGGAAGCAACCTTGGGAGAATGAAGTTTTGGAGGAGAAAATGAGAAAAAAAATCAGAAATTCCACTTGGATTGGAAAGTAGACAGGCCAGGCATTCCAACAAGCACACTTGGGCACAATTTGGACTCCTGCAGGTACCTCAAAACATCCTTCAAATTGGCACAATGCATATAGATTTGGGCGTGGCGCATGTAGAGAAAAAGGCCAAAATCACTTCCGTTTCGCGAAATTTCGATTCGTGACTTTCTCCAAGTGGGACCGCTCATCTACATTTCACTTTTTCTGGCACCTATTGAAAAATTTGAAGTATTTTCACTAGAGGATGGCTTCTATCCAAGTGGCAAAGGAAGGCGAGCAGTCACCCAAGCCATTTGTCATTTTTGTAACGCTGCACCTATAGCTAATGGTTGGATTTCCATCTCCATTTTGTAATGATTTGAGAAACTCCCCAACTCTTGGTCATTCTATTTCCTCATGGCATAGTCTATTTATTGTATGCAAACCATTTGCAAAGGGTTGGTTGTAATTTCTGGGAGATTGTGGGAGAGAAACTTAGTTCTTCATTGCATATTTTGACAGAAGATTAATGAAAGGCAGTGGATCTACTTCATGATATTCTTGTGGTGTGAGTGTAGCAAATGTGTCTTTCCTTATGTTTCATATGTATTTCGTTATGTTTCATAGTTCATTCATATTCATTTCCATTGAAATTTTATGAGTAAGATAAGGTAGAATTCATTTTTATTGCTCTGCCTGTGGGAAAGTTTCACATTGTGTGTTTTTCTTCTGTTGAAAAGGATTCATGTACTTATGCCCTTTTCATCCTCCTAAGAAATCTCTCCATTCCATGTTATTTCAAAATAAATTGCTAGACTTTCTGCCTGTCTTGCCTCACGAAGTAATCTGTGCCTTTGTATTAAATTCTCTGCTCATTGCTGTCTGTTGGTCCCATACCATCCCAGAAACTCAGTCATTCATAAAAAATTGCTTCTTGTATCCATATTGACTTACTAGCCTAAGATCAATATTTCACTGTAAATCATCTCAGACCATTTCATTTACTTATTCACTGAGTGTGACTCGGAGAGAGCCCTCTCCTATTCTGGTAGGGCTAGCTACCAGACTAAGCGTGGTTTGTGGTTACCCTAAATTTTTCCTTCCTTCAGCCTAAGGCAGATTTAGGTGCTAACAGGTGTGCTTGATGCAGTGAGTCAAGGAAGGTGTATGAGAGGTTCCAACACTCCAAAGGGAGAGGAAGGTGAAGGTGAGTTCTAGGTTGAAAGAGATCAGTCCCAACTTGGGTAGGAGGACACCACACAAAGGACATTCATAGCTTCTAGTGGAGAAGTCCACTTGGATGTAGCAGTCACATCATACAAGGTAAGATAACATGAAAAACACTCATGGATCAGTTCGAGACACGTGTGATGGTTTATATAGCAAGGTTCATTAGAAAGGTTTGTTTGATTTACGATAGAGCAGTCAACATGGACAGTGACAACATTAACCACATATGCAACACATTAACAAAATTATTCATATAATTGCATGTGAATCAGTTCATACACAAGTACGTATGTTAAACAACATATATCATTAAGGAAATTGGAGCAGTCTAACTAAAATAACAACATATGCATGAAAATGTACTAGCTCTTATTATATTAAGAAGTGTAATTCACAATCATACAATTACACCATGTAAATCTGCTAGCTCCAATAGTGGAACGTTACATCCACATCTGCCTGCTCCTCCAAAGAGATGCACTAGCTCCGTGCAGTGGAGAAGCCAAGGCGCATTACAATAATGTCCAAGCCTTCTTCAATATAGTCTTAGTAGAACCTTGGTTGACCAAAAGCCCATACAATGAGTTATGAGGGACTCTTTATAGCAAAGGGTGGGGTGACCCTTCACGTTCCCCTTTGTGACAGTTCAACGACCCTCATGACTCTTCACCTACTCTATGACTGTTACATCAAACTATTGACACTTGACTTACACTTGACATGACTCAACATTACAATGTACATACTCATGTGAGACAACATGGCTTAAGAAAGCCTTGCAAGACATCCTTGACATTCGGTCTACTGTGGTGAGACCAACTCTTTGACATGCTTGTGATAGTGAATGTGGTGAGCTAATGCCAAGATTGGTGATCTGTGAGAGTGGTCATGCCCCTCATGGTCACATCTTGCTGAAGTGAACTCTTACCTCCATTACAACCAGTGCATTGGTTCAGCCCCTTCATCCAACTCATCTACTAACATGTGCATGGTATTCTTGGGTATGGTTAAACCAACAACACACTAATGCACAGTGTCCGTGTTGATCTTCAAGTGTGTGTTGGTGGTCATGCGCATCAACTTTCTGAAGTACATGTTCAGCCGCAGTTAGACTTTCTTCTTGTATTTGCCTTGGTGAGTGTGTTGAATGGATTAGATTACATGCATGTGCTCAATGACATGCATGCTACTGAATCCCTTGCATGTGAGAAACACACTTCTCACCATGTATGTTATGTGTCAATGTTATGAAACCAGCTCAAGAAAAGATAGAAAAGATAGATAAACGCCTTAGAATTCAGCCTCTTCGAGGGGGCAACCTCCTTTATATTACATAAATGAACAATTCTTGGATGATACAAATGAAAATACCTCCTATCTATATATAGGAGTCTAAGGGGTCATAACATAATCAGAGCCGACATAACAATAATAATGTAAGGGCACAATAATAATAACAGTGGGCTTCTATGGGGCACAATAGTAACAATATGGGCACTACATGGGTACATCAATATAATAAGTGGGTTGTACTAATAACAATAAGGGGTTACACTAGTAGTATAGGGGCCTAACATGCCCCTCTCCTTCAAAAAGCGTTGTCCTCAACGCTTGAGTAGTTCTTGATGCTTCTGTATAAAATTCCTGTCCTCCCATGTGGAATCTTCAACTGGTAAGTTCTTCCACCTGATGAGATACTCTAAAATTGATCGATTTCGTAGTTGTCGGGTTCTTGTTTCTGTGACTGCTCCAAGTTCCAATATGATTTTTCCTTCCTCTTCAATTT
>APFE030970070.1:0-17381 GCA_000404065.3 Pinus taeda
TGTCTATTTCAGAATAGGTCTTTCAAAATTTAATCTAATTATCAATAATTATTATATGGATTGTAGATATTTAACTTCCATGAAATATGCTAGAACATTCATAGCACTATTCATAGATCAAGGATTAAGATTTATCTACAAGTTAGTTATGCACTTTTAATTAACATATTTCAAATTTAATTAATTTAAGAAAATATATATCAACAAATATCATATTGGGCATGTGGTATTGATAATTTGTTGTATTGACCCATGGTATTTTAATAACATCCATTTACAAGTTAAGGATTTCCATAGTAAAGTGGGGGTTAATCTTCATGGTTAAGAATACTGCTACATGTTTTTAAAAAATGTATAGATGTTTAACTCATATATTAATTATTTTTATAATTAATAATAATAATTTAAAATAATGTAAATAATTTTAATAATTTAGTTAATTTTTTTAATATTAACAAGTGACATATATCATGGGGTAAGTATTTTTATTCTTATCGTGTATTGATCCCTATTCACATTTATTAACCATTTAATTTCCTTTAGACATGCTTTAACTTCTACACATGATTTTTCTAATTGTTGAAATACTTCTTGAATTTTACTCAATCTCTCCATGAATTCAGGATGTGAATGTAATGGCATATTGTGTGGTGAGCAACGTTCAAAGACTTGCATGATTATATTGTGTGCCATGGCTCTGATACCATTGAAGCATAAAAACTATGCTGAAGCGAGAAAACTTATATCTTGAAAACTTGAATGTAAAAATACACACAGGTATTTAATAATAAAATTTTATTGATATATAAAATTGTATAAGTTGATATAAGATGATTTGAATGTTACAATGAGGCCCTGCTTTTATACCTCAGTGGGTGACCTTTCGTGAATGGGCATGTCTTTTAAACATGTATTTTCACTTAACTTAATGAATATTTAACCTAACTAATATTTGATTATTTAATATTAATATTTATTTTATTTACTTAATTGTTATGAATTATATTCATAACAGATAGTTATAGGAATATCTTTCCAAGAATGTGTTATCAAGGTCTTGTAATATAGAATTTTCTATTTGGGAAAAGGTAATGTGATGAGTCTCTCACACACACATTTCATTTTATTTTTATATTTATGCATATGTCAATTATTCACCTATCAAGCAAGTTATTTTAACTTAAATATAATTATGGGCTAGCATCTTCAAGAACTTTTTGAAGAGTAACATTACTAGGGCTCCCTAGGAAAAAATTATGAGGCTATTTCTAGCACTAATAAGGTTGATAGTGGCATGCTATTTGTATCCCTTTCCTACTCAATTATTCACAAACAACCCTCTATAGAATGATCTTATTTGACTCTATTTTGTCTAGGATTTGGTAGGAGCTACTCTTGTGGTTTCCATCACCTTTTCTTATCCTCATGTTATTTACTACTTAACCTGTAATATAACCACTTGCTTCAATAAGTCTTGGTCTTCAAACATCACTTAGATCCCTCACTCCATAGCCATCACAGTCCTACATAGGGACTACCCCTATATTCAAGAAGTTCCAACCTAAAGTGAGAGGAATAGTTACTAAGGTGATAGTGGGTAGATTTCTTGAGTTACACAAAGATAACAACTTGGTGCTTGAGACTTTATTTTTTATGAGTGATATATTATGTTGTAATGAGTAGAAAGGGAGAAGAAATTTTTGAGTGGTATTACATATTACTCCAATAATGATCCCACAAGACTTTTAAAATGACATGAAAGGAAAGGTTACCTTCTATAGGATTCACCAAAATACATTATGATTGTTGTTACTTTCATGCTGAAAAACATGGGTGGGAAAGAATAGGAACCTATTTTTTTAACTTCAAGAGAAAACATCATATTACATAACCATCCCAATTAATTTCCTTTTATGCCATGCATTGTTTTCAATTATTATCATAGCCATTGTGTTGTGATTACTAGACTTCTCATTAAGTCATATTAAAATTAATAATCTTATTTGAAGGTGCATTATTTCAAGTGAAATTATAGTTTACAATTCAAATTGGATATAGTTGGAAAATTTAATGGTTGTAATTATATAATTCAATTGAATAAATCAAGCTATATATATATATATATATATATATATATATATATATATATATATATATATATATATATATATATATATATATATATATATATATATATATATATATATAGATATAGATATATATATATATATGTATATGTTAGAATATTGATAACATATAAAATACAAAACATTAAAATTTTACTAGACTATCCTCGTATTTGTATAACAACATTTAACTAATGCAAGGAAGTGACAAGAGACAAATAGAAGAGAAAACTAGCTATATGTGGTAAAACCCCAATTAGGGAACATCCATGAGAAGGTAATATATTCTTTAATCTTTAGAAATATCTAATAATATAGTTGAAAGCATCTCCTCATATGCTTTACCTTTCACAAATATTATTATTTCATATTTAATGGGTGTGTCTCATGGGTCTCCCTTGCCTCTATTATATAATAAAAGATATGGAGGAACTATATCCCAATAATATGTGTTGGATAAATGTAATTTCACCTCTTTATATAATAAATTATAATAAGGGTATTTTACTCTAGGATGAATGTGGGATAACTCTTTTAATAATCTTACACTTATGTCAAACGTTACACTATTACCTTACAAAGGGACATAATTCAACACTCCTACTTAAGGATGACTAGGGAAAAGGAATACGTATGGAGGAAGAAATTATGTCAACACTCCCCTTAATGACAACTTCCTACATTCCCAAAAACTTTCAAAGTTACACAAAATTCATCTCCATTATGGATTTGGTGAAGATTCCTGTTATTTGTTGCTCTATGAGAGAATATGTCAAAGAAATAACAACATCCACAAGAATATCTCAAATTTAGTGAGTATTAAGGTCAATGAGTTTGGTTTCGGACTGGTACACTGGATCAAATGCAATTTTAATAGTACTTTTAGTGTTACATATTAACTATATAGCTAAGTTTTGAACCAGTCAAAGCTTGGTAAGAACATGCTATAACCAAACTACTTCTTTAGGTGCTTCCCTAGCTTTCTTTCATTTTTCTTCACAAGAAGAGAGATAAAGAGTTCTCAATTTCTTACTAGACCATGATATTGGAACTAGACTAAGATGAAAGGTGTACCTATAGTAGATCATCTATCTAAACCGTTATCTACACAATCAAAACTTGTATAGCCAAGAAGAAAAACTGTAGCCCCACTATAATAGAAAACACCATAACCCATTGTTCCCAGGAAATATTTGAGAATTCTTGTTGCCTCCTTCAACTAAATTTCGTGAGGCTTGTGCATAAATGTCATGACAATAGTAATAAAAAATAAATATCATACCTAATGTGTGTAAAATATATCAAGCTACCCACAAGTTGATAGTAAAGAGTAGCATCAATAAGAGGAGTAGTACAATTGCTGAGTCTCAACTTTGACTCATCCATTACATTTATTAAATAAAATTTTTGGCATATTACCTTATTATTTGCCTTATGTATTCTTATACTTTGTTAATATTCTTATTTATGTCATTCCTTTAGCAGTACAAGTTACTAAGGTGATTATTCATTATTTCACTTGATTATTCATTTCATCATTTTGTATAAGTTACAAGAATAAAAATTACTCGTTATTGAAAATTAATTAGACATATACATCAAGTTGAGCTACTAAAGATGGTCACCAGAGGTAATTACTGGAATCCATAGTAAATAGACATACAAATCTTAGTCTTGATATTCACACCAATGACCAATTCAACCAAGTAAATCAGTGCCACCGATGATGTTATTTTTTTATGTTGTAGTAGAGGATCTTCCCATCTCAGAATGTGTTTTCTAAATGTATTTTGTTGGTTTGACGATTGTGTCCTCTATGTTACTTTTGTATAAATTTATCTAAATGGTTGTAACAATTAGGATGGGATTGAAATCTCTATTTTGGGTCTCTTAACCTAAGTTGGGAATACATTGAATATTTATATATATGATTGTAAACAACTTAGTAGGTTATTTTTCATAAGAAATTGAATTTTTGTTGGTACCAATAACGTAAAGAAGTCACTATACTATGTAATTTTCATGACTTAATACCAAAGTGTTATTGCTAGCCCTATTGATGACGAAGAAGGAAAAATGAACATGGAATGAAATAAACTAAAGAACGAGTATGAGGCAACTTTTGGCTTTCCAATTGTTGACCCCACTACCAATGCATACATGAAGAACACTTCTCCTTCGATGCTTCCAATATTTCAAGGAATAGTAAGTGAAGACCCTAACACTTTATTACTTTGAATTTGACTTTTTTATATCATATCATGGATTACTCGACTGACACACAGAAATTAAAGTTATTTTCTGCTACTCTTAAAGAATCAACCTTGCAATTGTTTATGGGATTACAAGAAAAAAGTATTACAACGTGAGAGAGCATGAGAAAATAATTTCTTAAGAGATATCAGAATTACTCTAAGGCCAGAGAACTACAAGAAGAAAAATTATAGGATGGTATATAGAAAATATGAAAGTTTAGAGGACTTCTTAGAACTATTTTTATACAATATTTAGCGTGATCCTTAGACTAAACAAATCTTATTTCTAAAGGGAATTTTTGAGGAATTGATGAATATGCTCAGTTAGATGGGAATTAGGGATATCTCTAAATTTACTTTTGATGAGATTGTTGAAATTGGTAGGAGGTATTCTTGATGGAAAGGATGAACTGGAAAGGGTTAGTGGGATGATTTCCATAAAAACCTCAAAACATGCTCTAATGGTGTGACTACAACATAATTGGGGAACCTACTTGAAAATTTTAAAATTAATATATTGTGTATCACTAGTTTACAACTAGATACTTAGCTTTAAAAGGAAATAGGAAGAGGAGCATGTCGCCCTGGCCATACTTTTTCCAAGATGGTAGAAGAAGAACTCAAGGAAACATTGTCCTTTTGATATTATTAATATTTGTGCCATTTGTGTAGAGAACATTCTACTATTGATTATCCCTATTTTCTAGGTCTTAAAGTGGTGTAAAATGGAGATGCTCAGTTAATAGAATAAATTTACTCATTCGAAACTAAAAATCCATGGTAGCCTCAACCTCAAAGTATGCCTTTTGATTCTACTACTACAAATTTTTTATATTTTCCTAGTCAACAATATACCCTTTTCAATGTAACAACACCATGGTAGATGTGACCGTAACAACCACCTCATAACCAACCTTGGTGTTGGGAATGGGTTCCCCGAAGAGGCAGTTTTGGGGCTAAAATCCCATGTTTTGGGGCAAAAGGCCCAAATTTTGTAATAAAGATGTACAATCTCCACATTTTGTGGTCGTAGAGCACGAATATGTCAAAGGGTTTTTTGCCCTTGTTTTCTAAAGTCTCATGTTGGCTGTAAAGATCTACCCATGGCCTGTGGACGATGGGGCTGTATAAAAAGAGAGTCTTAGAAGAGTTTAAAGAAATATAGTAGTGGTAAGAAGTGTTTTGGGTAAGAAGTTACAAGTGTTCTCGGGTCTTAGTGTAGGTAGAGGCTCTACAACTGAGTGCATAGTGGCCTAGGGTGGAAGTCTACAACTGAGTGTGCAGACACCTACAACTGTGTGTGCAAGGTGGATAGATTATGTACTGAACTTGAGATATTAATAAAGAGAAGTGTCTACAAATCACTGTGTATTTTGTCTTTGTTTAATGCATCTAATTATATTATGATACATTCTGGGTTTACATTATAATGCTTATTTAATGGGCGAATGTATTCGATTATATCTATTAAATAAATGCAAGCAAGAATATAGGATTACGCGAAGATAAATCTAAATGCATGGTATATTAGGTAACACTTAAGATAACTTGGGAAATTATATAGTAACATAGCCACAGAGGTACGTAAGTGCCTCGAAGTTGGGTTAGGGCTACATGAAGATTAGTTGGGTACCTTCGCAGAGGTACTCAAGGATAGAAGAGAAGGAACAATGATAAGCCCTAAAATATTATCGATCTACATGAAGGTAGGATCAGGAGGTACAAATGGACATCACAACCATCTCATGGTGTGAAAACGTGGTTCCTGCATCCCCCCATACTGCTTCGGGTGAGACTTCTATCCACGCTCCATGAGCTGATGCCGAAAGGGCCAGTAATGTAGGGATTTGCTTGGCTGACTAACGCTAAACCTAGGTCAAGGCCCATCAAGCCAACAAATGGTTCCATTGCTAGGACCGGGATCTGCATTAGAGATGTGAGATGTCGTATCATTGGAACCCAACTAAGAAAGAAATTAAAACTTGGTTGGATAGCAATACCCATGAATTCACAGCAGAAGAAATCAAGAATTTGTGATTAAAAAAAGAGCAATGGTTAGACAGATACTTGTACACAGAAATACATGAAATCTTCTTTTGTTCCTTCCCAGTTCAGTTATATGAGTGGATTGTAGCATTGGCAGGCAGTCAAGGAAGGTGGAGGCTTGACTAGTTGATTGTTTGGGCACTGCATCTAGTAAGGAGGTTGGAAGCTTCTGAATATAAGATCGTACACACTATCGACCATTGGCTTGACCACATCATAGGAGGATTTGTGATAGAGTTCACGGTTGATACCTCCACCAGTTATAGCGAAGCAGAGCACCGCTTCTTCAAAGGACCACGAGGTAAGTATTTAAAATCATTGAATACTTGAATTAAGATCTTCTTGTGTGAACAATAGGTTATGCAATTACCTTGATGTTTAGAGCTACGTGAAGAAGAAAACCTTTCAGGGATGGAGGAAGAAAAGGTTTTGAGTATAGCCCACTGATTGGACCTCATTTATGTGATGACGAAGGAACACCATTGATTTCTCCCCTAAGTGCTAGTTAGCTGATAAGACAAGGGTTCTTGTGAATACCTACACTTCCTCCACCCTCATCACATCCATCCACACTACATCCATCCTCACCTCCACCCTCATCACATCCATCCACACTACATCCATCCTCACCTCCACCGATCACCCCATCATCCAGAACATGACCACCTCCACTATTCAATATAGTGAACTCTGTAAAACTACCTATATTCAAAGGCATAAGGAATGAGGACCTGGACCAATTTTGGTTCATCATCAAGGCTTTATGGGAAGCTCAGGGCGTCATAGATGATCACATGAAGAAGGCGAAGTAGGTTAGTGCTTTTCAAGATCATGTGCTAACCTAGTACATTAAGTACTCTAATGATAACCAAGCAATTATGCTGGCAGAGATCCATACCACATTGAATAGAGAATTCAGTAGGCCTAAGTCTGAAGTACAGTCCATTGTGGGATTGAAGGAAATTTTGATGAAAATAGGTGAGATCCCTTGGGAGTTAGATTAGAGATTGAAGTGTAAAATCTGTGAAGCTAATATGAATTTGACAGATGTGCAACACCACAAATGGTTCTTGGCTTCACTCTTGCCTCACCTAAGGGTTGCACAGTCACAATAGAACATTACAACTCAGGCAAAAGCCTTGGAGATTGAAATGAGACTACATGAAATGCTAATGCAAGATCTGAATCTGGGGTTTCAACAGATTCATGCACAATTGCAAAACTTTATCTTGAAACGAAAAGTCTGAAGCAAGACAAAACTGCTCAGCCAAAGGCATGTGAAGAAGTTTGGTGCATAAAATGCAAGGATCAGGGGCATGACAAGGATCAGTACTTATTTTTCATGAACTATGTTGTAGTAGGAGGACCAATTCCTCTACGACTGGAGGCCGCAGTAGGGCCAAGTGCAGGGCCTATGCTATGGTGTGCTATATTTCAAGTAGCAGGGAAAGATATGACTGATAATCTCCATTTGCTAGAGAAATTTGTACAAACACCACAACAACTATTCTGCAATTTCTGTCAATTAGTAGGCTATGATGAGCGCAATTGTCAAAGTTACGAATTGATGATGGATAGGACTACCGCATAAAAAGTGAATACAGAAAAGCAGCCTCCAGACCAGGGAATTGTGGGAATGTGAGGTGAGTATCATGGGCGCAACCGAGGCCAAGGTGGAGAAGGGCATGGGAGAGGCTGAGGATGGCTGATTTGTTACAATTACGAAGGCCCAGGACACTACGCAAGGGACTGTCTGAATCTAGCACAATTTTCATGATGCTACTATACTCATTTTAACCATGCAACTGAGGATTGCCCAATATTATTCGCTAAGATTCATGAAAAGGGGGCCCAAACTCTACAGCCAACAAAGAACCTCCATATAAAGAGGGTTGAGCCTTGCGAGGAAGACCATAAGGTAAAAATTATGTTGCGAAGAAGAACTAGGACAGGGGAGGATAAAGGAAAAAAACCTGTAGAAGGCGAATGGGTCTGCAAAGCACTGGAAAAGGAGACTGTGTTTGATCTAGAGCACGTGAAAGAAACATTTATGAAGAAAATAAAAGCTTCACTGTGGCCTCTACCTCAAGAAGTCAGGAGAAATCAACTGAAGAAATGGACCTGTTCATGATTACCACATTCTTGGAGAGCTGCATGAAGCTGATCCATGATAGTAAGGTTATGAAGGGCCTACAAGAACTGATCAATTAGTGTGCTAGTAAGGATGGTGTTATAGGTGAACTACGCACGGTCAGGAAGCTTGGTAAGTACAAGGCAAGGATCAGGCGAGAGCTGAGACTCACCGTGCAAATAGGGGAATACGAGATGGACCAAGTTATCTTGGATATGGGGTCCAACGCTAATGTTTTACCAAAACAGACCTGGGAAAGGATGGGGAGACCTGTGCTCCAGTGGTATTCGATATAGTTAAGAATGGTGAATTAACATAAAATTATCCCAATGGGGAGGCTGCAAGGGGTCACAGTTGACATCGAGGGAGCAAGTGCATTGGCAGATTTTGACGTGATAGAGATTGTGGATGATAGCAATCCCTACCCTACACTCGTTGGAATCAATTGGGCCATTAACATGAATGGGGTAATCAACCCAAAGAAGCGAAATATGATATTTGAAAACAAGTTGCTCTATGTAGTGGTGTCACTAGAACCCGCAAAGGGACCACGCTATATAGAACCAGTCCGAGATTATGAAAGCGATGACGATCTAGGCCAGATTTACAAGATAACAACACAAGACCAGGATTAGGTGAATACGATAGCGGATGAGCACATTTCATGTGATCATGAAATATCCTGCACGTCAGATTCAGACGAAGAATTGGCACATTGGAAGAACCATCTACATGAAGTTTTGACGTTGTGTTGTAATATGATGACCAAGTCGTTGCATTGTATGCCATATGAAGTCAAGGATTTGCCTCATTATGATGGGCTAACTGATGTTGATTTCTTTTTGGATTCATTTGAAAGAGAAGTACCAGTGAAACATTGATTCTAGGTGTTGGACTGGGCACTCTGCACTACACCTCCAAGATGGTGGGGTACGCACAAGGATAGTTTCAATGATTGGTGTAACTATAGGAGGATGATGAGAATACATTTTGGGCAACCAAAAGTCTAGATGATAGATAAGTATGATGGAAGAGATGACCCCCGCTGTTATCATAAAATCAGTACTAAGGGTTGCTACTTAATAAGATCTCATGAAACTGTTTCAGACTAGGCTTTAGACTAAGGTTTAGCCTCCTTAGTCAGAGAGGGCTCTCTCACAGATTTTTGATATGCATTAAGGGCAACAAAAGATGGCTAACTCTTTAAACAGTATATGAAATTTAAGCTGGTTGGAACAACAAAATTAGGCTTCACCCATTGGGCTCATGGAGTCATAAACTTCTGCAGTAAACAAGTAGCTACTCAATCATGGAAACCAAGGCATATAATGTCTAAATACTCAAAACATTTACCAAGAAGGACCTCAACTCAAAAAAACATACACAGAAAGTCTGAGCACTATGTGAATTCAGAGTGATTGCATGTTTAGTGAATTGTAAAACAAGATGAATAAAGACCAAATCACGTATACTTTGAGCATTTGAAACACAAGATGAATCTTGGGAAGAAAAAGTATCCTTTCTATTACTGTCAAAGTCCTTTACATAAGCCAATATGAAAACTCTATTTTTATAAAAATCTCGAACCCTTTTTACATCAAAGTTTTTCCTATATATAGGAAAACAAAACTAAACTACCTTGAGTCTCCTCCTCCAGCATGAGGGAGCTCGAAAATCTATCATTAATTGCCTTATCTATATCTAAACCAACTTATTAAATACAAAGGTATTGCACTGTAAATACATAGAGTCCTAATCCTATTGAAACTCTAATTCTATCTCCTCGTGCGCATGATGCTTTCTTGAGCTTTGACACCTGTACCATTTCTGTAGTGGCCGAAATACATTGGAGAGGGATTCACTGAACGAGCTGCCTTGGATTCTAACTATGCAGATGACTCATTATTTGATGAAGATGTGTGCCCTGTTTTCATGGTCCTTGTCTTCCATCAGTCTTTATTTCCAAAAGAACATGCTTCAAGCTGTTTAATACCTTTAATAACCACACATAACACCATATGCCTTATGATCTGGATGCTCTGTGAACTGAACAGGTGTTCAACCCAAAATTCCAGTAACCCTACCAGAACCCTAATAATTCGGTCATAAAGTAGCTTTAGGAAGACTTTAGCAAAAAACCAAAATATTTCACCTTTTTGCTCCAACACTTACACCTGTCATTCTTTGAATGCTTAGATAGCCTTGTATGGTCTCTTTCCTTCCCTCGAGGCATTCTTTTTCAAAATTTGCTGACCTCAGCATCAATTTCATTGTTTTCTTTCAAAACAATCATCTACAGCAGTTTCATAGCGCGCTACGAAACTGTTGTTCTTTTCAAAAATACAGTCTTCAATAAATTTATCAAATACTTTGTGACTGTAACAGCTTCGCTTCTGACTTCAAAAATCCTAATTTATCTTCCTTTTATATGCCGTGCTTACATGCCTCAAACACCAATGAACTTAAGAAAAATAAAACAAAATCTTGGGGTAGCACCTGACCTTTATAATTTGCAATTTTATTTGGCAGCTAACTTACCTAGCTGAGCTTTTAGTTTTGCAAGCTCATTTTCCATGGCTGCAATTTCTGCTACAGTTTTCTCCAAATTAGCCATTTCTTCCTCAGCTACCTCCCATTGTTCCTTTGAAGATGAACTTTTGGTTTCTTTGGCAATGGGGACCTTTTTATCCATATCTTTCTTTTTGATTTCTTTTGCTTTTTCTGCTTTGGGTAGCTGCTTCTCCATTTCTTTGGCCTGTCTTCTTGTGTATGGTTTTCTTTTCATTTCCTCTGCCTTCTCTGCTTTAGGTAGTTGTCTAATTTCTTTTGTTGCAGGTACCTTCACAGCTACCTCTTCCATGTGCAATTGCTCAGCTACTTTGATTTGCCTCCTGGTGACTGGCCTTCGTGGTTTGACCATAAATTCATTGCCAGATTCTTCAAACCTTAACCTTTTTCAGGCCTTTGATTTTTTGGTGCTATCAGGTGATGACTGGGTTAGGTCAATAGGCATTGACTCAACCTGCACTGATTTGGCTTGCTCAAAATCAAT
This sequence comes from Pinus taeda, assembly GCA_000404065.3. Taxonomy (NCBI): domain Eukaryota; kingdom Viridiplantae; phylum Streptophyta; class Pinopsida; order Pinales; family Pinaceae; genus Pinus; species Pinus taeda. The sequence continues at coordinate 11,611 of APFE030970070.1, forward strand.
TGCCTCAAGCAAATCATTTAGACTAGCTTTTGATATAGGGCTTTCTTCCACAGCTATTGATTTGCCTTTTTCTCTAATTAGCTGACTTCTGGTTCTGACTCTTGACACCTGTTCAACTCCACTTGACCCTGGTGCATCTTTCTGGTGCTTGATTTTCTCCTTTGATGACTTAGGTGTCTCTTTTGCTGATGATTTAGGTGTCTCCTCTATAACCACAGACTTCTCAGATTTCCTCAACTTGGTTTTGGGCTTCTTTTGGTTTTTCACCTCCTTTCTGAGCTCAGCCAGAGTAGGTTCTTCAATTCTTCCTTCTCTTTCCCTATCCGGCAATGGAGTGAAGCCTCTCTTTCTTTGAAAGCCGGCCATAAAAAGGAAAGAATCCCAATCTCTACCAATTTTTTGCAAACCATCTAACACCAGCAACTTTACTAAACCATGGTGAAACAGGGATGTTTCACAATCATCTTTCTTTAACTGGATTTTATCACACATTTTACTAAGACTTCTGAACAAGTAGAAAGGGATGTCTATTGATGCTTTACCTGTGAAATGCAACAAGAGTTTGAAATGATAGGAATAAAATTTGGTGTACCTCCCCTCGCATGTTAGGTATTTCTGGATGCATGTAAGGAGCAGAGCATAATGTTCTTTTACGTAACTCCTTGGCACAACTTTGGTGAGGTCCTCATTTACATACTGTTCTTTCAAAAATTCCTTACAGGGAGTCATGTCAAACTTAAAATTTTTGAACCACTCTTGTCCTCCTCTCGGAATTTTAGTGACAATAGAAATGGCTTGTGGAGACACAGGAAATTCTAGCATTGACACCTTAGAATTCAAGCCAGTAAAATTCAATGCAAAAGCTTTCGTTACCTCTGCATGTCCTCCCTTCAACTTTTCGCAAAACCTCCAGCAACCAACATTTTTAAAGGCTCTTGCTACACCTTCATCTCTGAGCGTAACATCAAGCCCCTATGGCTCTGTTCTTAGGCACCTTCCGGATCGATGTCCTCTTTTCTCCATCTTGCTTCGAATATCTTCACACTGAGAACTAACAACAGCTACAATTCAAAAACAGCTTCGGCTTTGGAGTGCAGGCTCGCTTGCAATGATCCTTTTTAAATGAAAACTCGGGCTTCTTTGCGTTTTTTTAAAAAAAAAATCTCGTCATACAGCAGGCATGTTAACACACCATGAATACACATTATGACACAACCATACCCCATAAAATCTCTTAAAATGATTGTCATGTGTGTGATCCTAAACCTGATGGCGGAATGATAACCTATCATGACCTAGAGAAGACATCAACTGACAAAATGTGGACGGACCTAATGACTCATCTCCCAGACTTGACATTTCAAGAAAACGTGCTACAAAAATCTCGAATCCCCGATTTCGTAGCGCAGACAATTATGAATTGACAAAACGCGCTACGAAATGGCTGGTAAATGATACGCTGCAAAAAGGTGGAAACATCATTGCACAGCTAAATTGGCCAATCAGATTGCGCTGCGAAACTGCGCAAAATACAAATGACGCAAACAAGACAAGACATGCCTTAAACAATAATGATGGAGGGTATCTAACGGTTTTTCACAAGGACTCACATCAATACCTTTTGAAATTCTAATTTCAAAGTGACACACATAGAAACCTATTCACTTAAACAATTTTTTTTTTATATGAAACTTTGGACATACGTGGACTGTGGTTCTAAGTGATAACAGTGGCTCCAATTGGGATAGTGTGCTCCTGTAGTACACTAAGAACTCGTAGCACCAGTGCCTTTATGCATTTTATTGCACTCACACACGGCTGACAAACATCCCTTTCAAACTTTGTGGGCCTTCACCTCGGGCTAAAGTCTTCCTGTTCAGCTTGTCAGTTATTTTTTAACAGAAAACGTTCATAAAATGGTTATATACAATGATCATGGAACACTTGGTAGACTTTCACTGATTGTAATGCTTTAAGAACCTGCCATTAACAGGTCCTCCAGCATATGGTGATCCATCAACCTCTTGCAGAATATAGGTGTTACTCCCATGGTAAGCTGAAATCAGATATGGCCCCTTCCATAAATTCTCGAATTTGCCATGTTTTCCCTTTTCCTCAATTCTAGCTTCCCACTTCAAGACTTTGTCATTAATATGAAATGTGACATCTTTAATCTTCTTGTCAAAAGCTCTCTTGACCCGATTCTGATTTTGCTGATGGCCTTCAAACACTTCATTTCTCTTTTCTTGCAAAGCTATCAACTGATTGATTCTGCGTTGTATGGCATTAGGTTCTTCTTCTAGTCCTTGAATTAGCTTCATAACTGGTACCCCCAGAGATGTTGGGAAAATAGCCTCTGCACCATACACAAGCTCATAAGGTGATGTTCCAATAGACCTTTTTGTACAAATGCGATCAGCCCACAAGGCATACTTCAACTTTAAGTTCCAAGCCTTTTTGTTTTCTTGCAGTAGCTTCTTGATGATCCTCACAAGACTTTTATTTGAACTTTCAGCTAAACCATTTCCCTGTGGATAATAAGTTGTGGAGTGACCAAGGGAAATATGATACTGATGACAAAAATTTATCATTCTTTTGGACTTAAAAGCCTGAGCATTGTCTGTGATGAGCTTGAGTGGACATCCAAACCTTGCCAAGATGTTGTTCTCTAAAAAGGAAATAATCACTGAATCGTTTGCTTGCCTGGTTGGTATCGCCTCTATCCACTTTGTAAAATAATCAGTGGCTGTGAGAATCCACCGATGCTGCCCTGATGAAGGAGGATGTATTTCACCTATGAAATCTAATCCCCATTGCTGGAAGGGGGCTTCAACATAGATAGGGATCAATGGCATAGGCATAAGCTTTCTTTTTCCCTCAAACATCTGACATTCATGACATGAAGCTATTCTTTTATAAATATCTCTGAACATAGTTGGCCAAAAATACCCTGCTCTTAGAATTTTATTTGCAGTAGCTTTCCAATAGTGATGGCCTCCACAATCTCCTTTATGAAACTCATCAATTACCTTCTCAGCTTCTTCCTCAATGAGACAATTTAACAAAATCCCACCTGCATCTTTCCAAAACAAATTCTGCTCATATACAACGTATCTCAGAGATTTGAGCTTGGTGAACCGAGCTTTAGACTTGGAAAGATTATCAGGGGCTCTGTTGTGTTGTAAAACAAATGCCACATCCCTATACCATTCTGATGTCAGAAATTTTTCATTAATTTGAACCAACTCCTCTTCTATCTCAGAAATTTCTGATATTTCTGCATTAAAATTGATCTCACTGTTGTCCAAATTTGAATGAGTTAACAGCTTTGCTAACCCTTGACCCTTCACCAACTTGGTGGGTCTAATTTCAATGTCATATTCTAACAACTTGGCTATCCATTTTCCTCTTTTACCATCTGGGTCTGCTTGTGTAAGGATGTCTTTAATGACAGTACTTGGCACATATGCAATAACATGAGAATGCAGTACATAAATTCTAAAATCCTTGATTGCCTTCACCAATGCATATGCTTGCTTCTCCAAAATATTGTACTTTAATTCAACATTAGCCAATGTCTTACTAAAAAAGGAAATGGGCTATTCAATACCTTGACTCCCTTTCTACAATAAGACTCCAGCAATTGTATCCTCAGAAGCAAATGTGAAAATTAGGAATTCCTTGGTGAAATCAGGGCTAATAAGAACCGGTGCTTGAGTGAGTGCTTTCTTAATTTCTTCAAATGACTTCCTTGCCTCATCTATCCACTTAAAGTCTGCTCCTTTCTTTAGCATTTTAGTGATATGTTTGACTACTTCAGCAAAGTTAGGGATGAACCTTCTAACAAAATTAACCTTACCAAGAAAAGATTGAACCTCTTTCTTGCTCCTTGGTAAATCCAATTTTGAAATAGCACTGACTCTATTAGGATCAATCCTAATTCCTTCTTCAGAAATGATATGCCCAAGTAACTTACCAGAAGTCAAAGCAAAAATGCTTTTGGTTGGGTTTAAGGAAATAACAAACCTCCTACACTTTAGCAAGATCCTTTCAAGATATTTTAAGTGATCCTCTCCCCTCTTTGAAAAGACTGTGATATCATCAAGATATACCACCACTGATTTATCTTTTTCCTCAGCAAAAGCAATGTCCATAGCCCTCTGGAAAGTCGCCCCTGCATTCATGAGGCCAAAAGGCATCTTGGCATACATAAATGTGCCCCATCGAGTGGTGAAGGTTGTCTTCTCCTGATCATCTGGATGAACAAGGATCTGATTGTATCCTGAGAAACCATATAACATTGACATTCTTTGAGAGCCAACAATATTTTGTAGAATAAGATCCATTTTAGGAAGGGGATAGTTGTCCTTTAATGAAGCCTTGTTCAAATTTCTAAAGTCTATGCAAATCCTTATCTCCCCATTCTTTTTCCTTACTGGTACCAGATTGGCAAGCCAATTTGAAAATCTAATTGGAACAATAATCTTTGCATCAAAAAGCTTCTTCACTTCTTTCTCAATAAGTGGCATAAGAAGAGGATTAATTCTTCTTAGTTTCTACTTAAAAGGTTTCTCATTTTCCTTGATTGGGATAGTATGTTGTATTATTGAAGAATCGTACTGTTTTAGATCAGCATAGCTCCATGCAAAAACATCAATAAACTTTTTCATCAACTCAACATACTTAACCTTTAGATCAGCTGATAAGAATTTTGAAATTTTGACTAATTTAGGCACTGTTGAATCACCTAAATTACAGCTCTCTACTTCCTCTTCATTTGCTTGCAACCTTGGTGCTTTAAACACATCATTCTGATCAAAAAGTTTCTCAAGTGGAATAAGACCTTTAGGAATCAGATTGTTTTGCAGCTGCAACACTTCAGACTTTTCCTTTGTCTCTGCTAACATATTTTGCTGATCAATTTGGCTATGTTCAAACTCTCCTTTCAACTCTAGGAAACTTCTAACCTGCTGATCATCTTCAAAGACCTGCCAATTAAGGATATTATCCGGGATGACTGGCCTATGGAAGACTTTCACTTCATAATTTTCAAAAGGATGCTTAGGAATAACAAAAAGACTAGCTGCCACAGCAAGAGAATCTGCCATAGAATTCTGATCTCTGGTTTTTATATTGAAAGTATATGACTGAAATCTTTCCAACAATTCCAACACCAAGTTTCTATAAGCTCTCATCCTTGCATCTTTTGTTTGATAAGCACCTTGAACTTGCTTTATGACTAATTCAGAATCTCCAAAAATAGCAATGTTCTTTGCCTTAAATTCTATCAAGGCTTCTAAGCCTAAAACCATAGACTCATATTCAGCCATGTTATTTGTACAATCAAAATTAAGTTTATATGACAAAAACTTACTTTCCTCAGCTGGACTCATGATCCAAATCCCAGCTCCTGCACCTTCTTTCCCTGCTGCTCCATCAAAGTACAGGGACCAGCAACCAGAGGCATCTCTATCATTACCTTGCTGCAACTCTTTACATTGATTTTCTGCCTTTTCTTCCTGTAATTCTTTTCCCACTAATTCATTAAATAGAATAACTGATCCAAGGCCTGTATCACAAGAATAAATGGGAAAATTTTGTGGCTTGTCCTTGCTACTCACCATATATGCCATTCTTGTCTCACGATATAACCTTCTTTGTTCTCCAAAAAATGGTATAGTAGCATAAGTTAGATCCATTTGCATGGTACCCTTGATCTTTGCTGCCCATGACCTTGAAAGTAACATCCCAAATTTAGGTGGAACATCTGC